>PVKN010002147.1:0-15222 GCA_004027915.1 Capromys pilorides
GCTGAGCCAGCCACAAAATAAATAAAGAAAGAAACAAACAAACACAACAAGCAAACAAATAAATAAATAAAATTAAAAAAAAAACAACAACAAGGGAATAACACAGAATTGTGCTTTCTTTTAGAAAGAAGAAGAAGAAGAAGAAGAAGAAGAAGAAGAAGAAGAAGAAGAAGAAGAAGAAGAAGAAGGAGAAGAAGAAGAAGGAGAAGAAAAGAAAACTGTGGAAGATGACAGTATCCATCCAGAATCCATCTAAGAGTTACATTTTAGATGATGAAGGGCCGGGGAGATAGCTCCATGCACAAGTGCCTGCCTGGCAAGTGCAAGGTCATGAGCTCGAACCTTGATCCCACCAAAAAAAAAAAACAAAAAACTTTAGATGATGAATGAAGAAATCAGACACAGGGAGAAGAGCTTTATCATTTAACCATACATGTTAGTTAAAAAGAGTGGACAGACCATGAGTGCTGTGCATTTCCTTGTTGTGAGATCTGAGTTATTATTGGTGCCTGACCCCCAAATATATGTCCATTGAAAACCCACAAATGGCCAATCGTGGTGGTGCATGCCTGTAATCCCAGCACTTGGGAGGCTGAGTCAGGAGGATTGGTGCAAGTCTGAGACCAGCCTGGGTTACAAAAGTGAGCTCAAGGCCAACCTGAACTACATAGCAAGACCCTGTCTCAAAAAAAGACCAAAGAAAGAGAAAACTACAAATGCAATTTTTTTGGAAAAGGATATATGCAGGCATAATTATGGATCTTAACATGAGTTGATCATGGATAAGTTCACCAGACCATAAATTCACAAGAGAAGATAAAGGGAAAAGATCCACAGAGGAGGAGGGTGGAAAGTGAAGCAGACTGTAGCAATGTCTATTAGCAAAAAAACTCCACTATTTCTGAGCAGCCAGCAGAAACTAGTATGATTGCATGATCACACCATGTCTCAGCTACTTTTCTCTCATTGCTGGGATAAAATACCTGACACCCAAAATGAAAGAAGAAAAGGTTTATTTGTCTCACGGTTAGTGGAGACTTCAGTCCATACTTGGCTGGCTCCAAGGCAGAATAACATACAGCAGAGAGCAACAGTTCATCATGGCAGAAGACATCAAAATAGCAAGAGCCAAAAGGGAGGAGCAGTGGCAGAGCAGCAGAGGAAGAAAAAGAGAGCAAGCCTCTCCCCCTTCCTTATACCGCATCCAGGGTATCTGCCCGAGGGTGTAGCACTCACACCTATAACCCCAGCAGCACTCACACCCATAGTCTCAGCATTGGATCATGAATTAATCACAACCTCTAGAAGTCCACCCCGTGACTATATGAGGCTTTGGGGGGACAGCTAGACACAAAGCATAACACACCAGCTCTGGGAAACTAGTACAGCAACCAAGGTAACCAAGGAGAATATCAGGCTTGGCCATCATTGGACCTAAGCATCACCCTGGTTGTCTCCCCAAACTGACTTTGGAGGCCTGGCAGAAGGAGGCCCACTTGTCAGCATTGAGGACAGCATGGTGGGGACCTGGCCACAGTGGAAGAGGGCAGAGTCTTGGGAAGGAGAAGTGACCAACACTTGACACTTGGATGCTCACAGTCTTCATTCTCTACTGGAGTTACCCGTTCTGTTACCTCTCTTCCCTCCTGGGCCAGAAGCTACACAAAGGGAAGACACCTCTGGTTTGTTCTCCTGTGATTCTTTGGAGTTTAAACATAAGGTGTAAGCACGTGGATAAGATGGAGAAAGGGAAAAGAGGTGGGAGGGGAAGGGGTTGTAAAACAAGTGAAAATGTGTTATTGCCATGCACCAACTCCCTACCGTGAATGTAATCATCATGCAGTGGAAACATTTGCCAATAGAAATTTAAAAATTTAAAAAATTAGCTGCACTAGATACACAGATATGGGACTACCAACCTACATAAAGAATACCTTACAAAATCTCTGTATAGGCCAGGTATGGTGACACATGCCTATAATCCCAGCACACAGAAGGCTGAGGCAGGAAGATCACAAGTGAGTTTGAGACCTTTCTGGGCTACAAAGTGGGTTCAAGGCCAGCCTGAACTGCATAATGAGGTGCTATCTTCAAACAAAATGAAACAAAACATCTCTCTGTATAGCATATTATACATAGTTTATTAAAAGCTTTGCTTCTGACATATTTATATTTTTAAACTTTCAAACATGGTGATATATATTATGGCTCCCTTCACTAGAACACAGTGCCAGGACCTACACTGGAGGAGAGATTTAATTTGGCCCATGTTTTCAGGGGATTCCATAATGGCCAGGTGGCTTATGGTGGATGAACTGGTACTGCAAAAATGCTTAACTCATGGTGTCTGAAAAATAGAGCAGAAGAAGTGACACAGAGGAAGAGACATGGGGTCCCCAGGGCCACACTTCCAGGACCCTCCCAAACCAAATGGACACAGCTAAGCCACAGAGAAGCTGAAAACACCTACAGTGAAAGCAGGGGCTTATTAGGCTCACGTTTCAGTCAGCTTGCCCTAAGGCGGATGGCACGGCAAAGAGGAGCTGTTAGGGGCATGGGGAGCAGGAAGCAGAGGGACAGAGGGAGAGACTGGAAGCAATGCAGAGTCTTCAGGGTCAGCCCCAGTGACCCACCTCGTGGAACAAGACCCCTCCCAACAGTGCCCAGCCATGATGCCACTGTCATTCAGTCCTTCCAAAGGTCCTACCACCACACCTGGTTGTCACATACATCTTTCACAGGATTTTTTTTTCACTCTCTTTCCTCTCCAAAGCTCCTGGAGTGATTGAATAGAATCACAGTGAGGAGAAGGGGCATCCTGAATTGTGTACTCATATCTACACAATGTTTCTCCACTTCATAGTGTTGTAGCTGAATTAGATAGAAATATTATAGGCAGTCAGACAGGGCCAGGCACTCAAGGACGACATGGAAAACAAGGTGACTTTACAACTAGAGACAGACACTCCTCTGCCGTGGGCCAGGTCTCAAGACAAGAGTAAACAAATACAGCCACATACTTCCCTAGGGATGGGCATCAGGGATTGATACTCTAAGTAGGTATCAATCACCTTGAAAGACCCTGGAAAGAGTCACGAGCCCAAGCTCAGTAGGGTGGTGTTCTTGCCCACTTGCTATGTGACTTGCCTTCCCATTGGATCCCAATTTTAATCAATGTTACGTGAGCAATGGTGCTTGTAATCTCATTGGTTGACCATAGTCTTTGTCCCACCTCATACCCACCTAAGCGAGTTCCCATGTCTTCTCCCCTATAAAAGCCCCTGGAAGAGACAGCTTCTGGGGAACACCCACTCGGGACCCCCCTCCTGTCCTTTTCTTGGACAGGAGTGGTCTTTCCCTCAATAAATATGTTCTGCTCATTACCTCCATTTGTTCCTAAAATTCATTCTTCGGTTTTAGAGAACACAAACTAGTCCCAGGTACTTTTCAGGTTGGGGATCGGTTTTCCTTATATCATTTGGAGCTTCCCTATTGGAGGTCACCCACCCCACATCAGTCTTTTTCCCCTGCATCAATAGGACATTTTTTTTTTTTTTCCTTTCAACATAACCCTGGTGTTTTGCTTGTTATTTATTTATTTTTCTTTCATTTTTGTTCTCTGTACTGGGTATTGAACCCAGGGCCTTCACACTGAGCTACACCCTCTGTCTTTTTCAGTATATTTTATTTTGGACAGGGTATTGTGAACTGCCTAGGTTGGGCTCAAATAGTTGAGCTTCCTGCCTCAGCCTCCCAGAACGCTGGAATTACAAGCACGTGCCATTGCACTCAGATGATATCTTCTTTTTAGCAACTGCATAATAGCTCATTATATGAAAGTGTAATTGATTAATCCATGCTTATTTTGCCAATCAAATAGTTTCCACATTTTCATTGCTCATAATTTTCTGTGAATTCTCAGAGTACTTAAAGATTTCTTTTCAAGTTGAGCAATGCCCTCGCTCTTCTCATGCCCCTCACTGGGAGCCCCCGTGGCCTTCCCACTGAGGTCACTGGGCTCCTCACACAGCAAAGCAGGAGTTGCTCAGGTCCAGCATGTCCTCCTAGAGTGGGTCACATGTGACTGAGTGAGGGGCACGGCCCAGGGCTTCCTGCTCCACTTGCTCCATTCCCCACTTGGGGTCAGGGTTAGGACTAGGGCTAGGGCAAACTTTATCATCAACCTACTTGACTCCAGATATAAGGAGAGGATGATTATTACTACTAGTATTGCTTTATATTTATATATTAAATAGAGAAAATTAACATTAAAAAAATTACTTTCCTGGGGCTGGTGAGATAGCTCAGTGGTCTAAAGTGCCTGCTTAAGCAAACTTAGACAACCGCAGGGACCGCATGCTGTGCCAGCTCCTCCCCCCTCCAGGATAGGCTGAGCCAGCCATAACATAAATAAATAAAGTTTAATAAAAAAACAACAAAAAAACACACCTGTAATCCCAGCACTTGGGAGGCAGAGGCAGGAGGATCAGTGGGAGTTCAAGATCAGCCTGGGCTACAAAAGTGAGCTCAAGGCCAGCCTGAACTACATAGGGAGACCCTGTCTCAAAAAGACAAAAAATAATAAATAAATAAATAAATCTAACAAAAAAATTACTTTCCTATCCAAGACCATGGTATGTTTTTCCTTCTGTTTATCTCTTACTAGAACCTTTTTATTTTTAATTTTTACTTATTTATTTTTGAGATGGGGTGCTGGGGAGATAGCTCAGTGGCATATGTGCCTGCCTGGCAAGTGCAAGGTCCTGAGTTTGATCCCTGGTACAAAAAACAAAACAGAAAAAAGGTAGAGTTTCACCTTAAACTCACTTTCTAGCCCAGGCTGGCCTTGACCTCACGGCAGTGCTCCTGCCTCAGCCTCCTGACTGCTGGGATTATAGGCATGTGCCACCATGCCCAGTATCTTTTGCCAGACCTTAATTATTGCACTCTTGCAGGCATTTACTTTTCCCATTAAGGCTATACCTTGATTTGTTTTATTGTTTCTTGACCTCTATAGATCTCCTCCTCCTTCCTTTTCCTCTTCCTTTTTCTTTAGCTTCTCATTTTTCTCCTCTGCTTTCTCCTTTTCTCTTTTTGACTCAATAGTGTGATAGAAAAATTGAAATGAATTCTTCTTCTAAGCTCCAAGAAACGTGGTGTGAGAATTGCTGAGTAATTCTGTTTTCTATAGGTTTGTGATGTCCCTACAGGTCTTTATATTAAATATATGATAAAAATAAAGGAAAATCTTATTCATTCATACGTACCCTTGGGATCTGTCCTGAGTTAGTGCATCAGAGTACTGATTTTATGCCACAATGACAATTTTAGTTCTTATAGCTTTGCTATATTTTATGCCTAAATGGGCTCTTATAATACATTTTTTTGTGAGACAGGATCTCACCATGTGGTCCAGGTGGCCTTGAACTTTCAGTGATTCTTTGGCCTCAGCTCCTGAGTGCTAGGATTCCAGGTGAAAAAGAATGATCACACCTAGTATCACTGATATTTTTAAAATGATATATAGCCGGGCGTGGTGGCGCACGCCTATAACCACATCACTTGGGAGCCGGAGGCAGGAGAATCGGTATGAGTTCAAGACCAGTCTGGGCTACAAAAGCGAGCTCAAGGCCAGCCTGAACTGCGTAGTGAGACCCTGTTTCAAAAAATAAAAAAATAGAATAAATAAATAAAAATAAAATGATGTGTAATTTAAAAGCATTCCTTTATTTTCTCAGAACAATTTTAATATTATTTCATTAGATGTTCTCATTAAAATTATATGAGGACATCAAAACTCAATAGTTAGACCTAAAAATTAATTTTAACTTGGGATTTAAAAAATATTAAGAGGTGGCGACAAGATAGCTCAGTGGACTAAGGCACCTACTTAGGTAAGCATAAGGACTAAGGTTTTGTCCCTGGCATGCATGCCAGGCCCACCCCCAGGGCGGGCTGAGCAGGACACAGAGTCTGGGCGTAGTGGCACATGCCTACAATCCCAGTGCTGGCGAGGCTAAAAATGGGAGTCCTAGCTGTGTAATGAGTCCTTCCAACAACCAAATACATAAAAATAAATAAATAAAATAAAAAATAAAGCTCAGATTTCTCATTCAGAAATACTGCAAATATATCTTTCCATATGTGTCTTAATTTGGTGCTATAGCTTTATTCATAAAATCAAACATGTATCACATTCAAATTATTCAAAATATTTTATATTTTATTGCCACTGAGACTCCATGGCTATACTCTTTTTCTAACTGGTTACTGCTGTACATAGAAAGCCCTATTGATTTTTATATGTGGGGCTGTTTTAAAATTTACAGGCACAAAATAAATGGCCAAAAAAGCAACAGCCTTCATCTCTCCCTAAATTAGCCCAGTTAATCCTCCAGCAATTATTTCTGCTGGGAGGAGTGGTATCAACCACACTACTTGAATAGGACTCAGTTAACAGCACCTCACCATTCACCGTTTGCAACCCTGTGCTCCTCACCTTTCCTAGTAGTTTTCCTGGGATAGGGAGAGAGGCATGTGTTCAAAACTAGATGCCTGCTGATGTGGCTCCAGCTAAAATTCTTCCTACCACAATTCACCTCTTCTCTTCTTCCTTCCAGGAATTATTTGAAAGCAAAACCCAGTTATTTATTTATTTTTTTTGGGGGGGGGGGAAGGGTCTATGGGCTGTTCAGTGTCTTACTACTAAATTGGACTCATAGTGATCTGCCTGTTTACAGCCTCCCAAGATCTGGGATTACAGGCACGTGCCACCGTGCCCAATCTCAATTGCCATTCTAGCGTCCCTGGGAGCAGGGCCAGCAGAACAGCTCAGGGATCAAATCCCTGGCTCCTGCACCCGCTTGCAGGTGCTTTAATCCTCTTAGCTATTTGGCCAGCCCTAAATAACTTCTCAGAAAAATCTTTCTTTGGTTGTGCCATGGGTTTTGGTCTACAGCATTCACATCTTTTTTTTTTTTTTTTTTAATAAACTTTATTTATTTATGTTATGGCCAGCTCAGCCTGCCCTGGGGGTGGGGCTGGCACAGTGTGTGGTGCCAGGGATTGTCCCTGCAGTTGCCTAAGCAGGCACTTTAGACCACTGAGCTATCCTGCTGGCCCCAGTTTTTTCCTCTTTAAAACAAAATTTAGAGGCTGAGGCAGAAGGATTGGTGCGAGTTCGAGACTAGCCTGGGCTACAAAAGTGAGCTCAAGGCTATCCTGAACTGAATAGCAAGACCCTGTCTCAAAAAGACAAACAAATAAAAAGTAAAATAAAATATAATAAAACAAAATTTATCTTCTGTGTGTGTGTGTGTGTATTTTAGTATAGGGTCTACAGGGTCTACCAGGTCTTGATATGTAGATTGGACTCATAATGACCTACCTGTGTTCAGCCTCCCAAGAGCTGGGATTACAGACTCATGCCACCACACCCAGTCTCAAAGTCTCAGCGTGCCCCAAGGGTAGGGCCAACATGGCAAGCCTGGGATCAAACTCCCGGCTCCTGTGACTGCCTAAGCAGGTGCTTTAATCATTAGATATATAGGGGTTTTTTTTTGAGACAGGTTCTTACTATGTAGTCAAGCTGGCCTTGTGCTCACTTTTGTAGCCCCCAGGCTGGTCTTGAACTCGCAGCAATTTTCCTGTCTCAGCCTCCCTAGTTCTGGGATTATAAGCATCTGCCACCATATCCTACTACTTTCTTTTCTAATGTGTTTGGTTTAAGGTCTCACTATATAGCTCTGACTCATAGTGATCCTCCAGTTTTCAGCCTCCCCAGCACTGGGATCACAGGCCACCATGACGTCTGGCTCAGCTTGCCAGGAACAGGGCTGGCTTGCCAGTTACACTGTTGCTTTGTTTGTTTGTTTATTTATTTTGTCTTTTTGAGACAAGGTCTCGCTATGTAGTTGAGGCTGGCCTTGAGCTTACTTCTGTAGCCCAGGCTGGTCTCAAACTCACACTGATCCTCCTGCCTCAGCCTCCCAAGTGCTGGGATTACAGACGTGCATCACCACACCCGGCAGTTACACTGTTTTTAAAAGACTTTTTGAAAAAGTCTTGGTATGCAGTTTAAGCTGGCCTTGAACTTGCTATATCGCCCAGGTTGGCCTCGAATTCATAGCTATCCTCCTGCCTAAACCTCCTGAGTGCTGGGATTATAGGTGTGTGACAGCATTCCTGGCTAACACATTGTTACTTTTTTTAAAAATGTATTTAGTACAGGGTCTATAAGGTCTCACTACACAGATTGGACTCATAGTAATCCTCCTATTTTCAGCCTCCCAAGCACTGGGATTACAGGCTTGCATGCCACCATGTCCAGTCTTAACCGCCATTTCAGTGCACCCGGGGGTGGGGCCAGCATGGGGGTGGGGCCAGATCAAACCCCAGTCCCTGCATCTCCCTGAGCAGGCACTTTAATCTGCAGAGCTATCTGGTCAGCCCTCATGTTGCTACTTTTAATCAGTTATTTTATGTTTGCTTCTGATCCTAATATACTTGAAAATGTATGTTTTAATCACCAAATGGTTAAAGTTTGCTAAAGTATATGGAACAGTCTTTAGTGGATTTGAGATTTGAGACTTAGGACACAATTGTCTCAGTCTGCTTGTGCTCATATAGCAAAATGCTACCAATTCAGGTATTTATTAAAAAAACATACATTCATTCCTCTTTAATCTGGAGGCTAAGCAGGCCGAGATTAAGGCATCAGCAGGTTTGATGTCTGACGATGGCCTGGACTCTGCTTCCCAGGTGATGTCTTGAATACTGTGACCTCTGGGAGGGGCACCACTATATCCCAAACTGGAGGAGGCAGGGAGAAGCTGTGTTAGCGCCCTTCAATCATTTATTTATTTATTTATTTATTTATTTATTTATTTATTTTTGAGATAGTGTCTCATTGTGTAGTTAAGGGCTCATCTTGCACTGACTATGTAGCCAAGGATGTAGCCTTAAACTCACATTGATCACTTGTCTCAACTTCCCAAGTGCCAGGATTACAGGTGTGTGTGTCCCAGTCCTCTCCCTCTCCCTCTCTCCATGCTGGGACAAAATGCTCAACACTCAAAATTAAGGAAGCAAGGGAGCAAACAGCTCAATGGATTAAAGTGCTTACAAGCAGGAGCAGGGGCTGGGGTTTGATCCCTAGGCCTACTGTACCAGCCCCACACCCAGGGTGCGCTGAGATGGCAAGTGAGACTGGGCATAGTGGCACATACCCGTAATCCCAGTTCTTGGGAGACTATAAACAGATGGATCACTACGAGTCTGATCTAGTAGTGAGACCTTGAACACCCTGTAGACCCTTCTCTAAAATACAAAGAAAAAAAATTAAGGAAGAATTTATTTAGCTCACTGCTAGTGGAGGTTTCAGTCCATATTCAGCTGACTCCAAGGCACACTGCCAGATGGCAGAAAGCAGTAAGAGCAAAAAGTTACAGAGAGCGAGTCTGTCTCCCTTATGTTGCATTCAGGCTATTTGGCCCAGACTGGGTGTAGCATTCACACCCGTAATCCCAGCACTGGATCATGGATTAATCACATAGTTTTGACATATACCCCATGACTACATGAGGCTTTGGGGGGACAACTAGACACTAACAATAACTGCCACCATGCCTGGCCCTCTTCAATCTCCCGCAAGGGCAAAGCATAAAATTCATAAGCAGTTGTGTTTACATATGTACTATAGACTCTTGAAACATAAATTCCCTGCCATGCTGTCTTATTACTAATATACCTCTTATTTTGTTAAAATGCTTTTTTACCCAATTTTCGATGAACTGTTAAATCTGTTACCAACTATCTTGGTCTACTTATCTTTTTGAGACAGGGTTTCACTATGCAGTTCAGGCTGGCCCTGAATTCTCTTTGTTGCACAAGTTGTCAAATTCATAGCAATCCTCCTGCCTCAGCCTCCTATGTGCTGGGATTATAGGAGTGCACCACTACACCTACCCTAGGCCATATCTCTTTATGTTTTGTTGTATATATCTTACTGTTACATATTCTAGGCTGGAATTGTGTTCCTGATAAATTCAAATCCTGACCCGTTAGGATGTTCAGAATGTTACAAGGCAATTGCTAACTAATACAGAAAGCTTTGGAGCTGGAATAGTCCTTGGGTGCTGCCTTGGACTGGGGTGGGGGTGGGGGTTGGCCTTTATATCTTAAGTTAATTATTAGACTTGAGTTACCTTCAAGAAGGAAGCATGACCTTAGGCAGGACTACATTTAGCTAAGGGCAAGTTTTTGAGTGCTTTAGTCAAAAGTTGTTGAGACTAAAATTCCAAGTCATGAGGAAACATGTCCAGACATATAAGTGAATGTTACAGCCATAGGTCTTCATCTTCCAATGAAAGACACCTACAATGGGGCTGCTTTTGCGACACTTAATACAAAGCAGAAAGTCAAGCTCCATATCCACCAAACACTTTCCCAGTCTTCTTCCAGTCTATACAGGAAGACGGGTAGGAACAAAAGGCGGCAGTGAACCTTGAGGATTGGGGGTGGGGGACGGTTCTGGTGAGTAGTGATGTACTGAGGAGACTGCACGATGCTCTCTCCCAGGTTATCACTAGGCCAAGGGGAGGCTGCTATGCCACGTTTTGCTTGCAGATCTTTCAGTAACGTTTTTGCTGATTATTCTGGTCTGTACTTTGGGAAGGAAAAGAATATAAAAGAAGGGCGCCAGGTAGAGGAGTGTCCACATAGCGGCTTTTGGTCCAGCGCTCACATGGCAACATGTATGTAGGGTTCAACAGGACTCTGTAGACAGAGAAGTGGTCTCTTTGGCTGGTCGGCTGGCTGGCTCCTCTGCTAGGACTCGGTGGGCACTGGGTGCCAATTGTGGGTGATGGAAAAGACCCAAATGGAGACAGATCTCCCAAGGAACTGTCCTGTCTGGAAGCAAGAGGGCTCTACCAGGCCTTTTCCTTAGGGCCACACAGAGAGGAAATTCAAGGAAGGGCCACTCGTCCAGGTCTGTAGGGAGCAAGTAAGAAGAGGTCAGCACTGCACAATTAAGAGACACCTCATTTCCTCTTTTCTCAAATCAATAGAAGCCAGCCATCAAGAAAAATGTGTGAGATCCGGACAACTCACAACTTCCTGCCACTGCTGGGGACTCCGGGTCCCACTCAAGCAATGAGATAATCACCTGGACACAGTGCAATTTTTAATAACTGAAATTGACCAAAAGTTAAGGTACAACCTACAGTGAGAGCAAGAAATGGAAAGATTTTATAAAGTAGCAACTAGAGGAAAACTACTTTATGTTTGAAAGCCATCACCTGAGGGGGGCTCAACAGGTCACACTGGTGACTGCAGAGAGTGGAGTCTTCTACTTTGCACTGCTTTCATAAAGATGGTGTACAACCTACAAAGACAAACAAGGTAAGATACACCTGTCCTCGAGAACAAGAACAGTCTAAGAGAAGCATAAATCAGGTTTACTGAAACAAACAAGTCTAGCGGATCCACGTAAGGCGTTTCTTTTCTCCCGTCCCCCGCATTGAGTACTATGATTTTTACCAGTTGAAAATGATGGGTGAGTTTAGGAAGGAGGCATCTACTTTCTGAATCAAAAGAGCCTCCTGTGATTATGCAGTCCCTAAAGACCTGCTTTAGAATTGCTGAGTCTGTGCTGGCACCCAAGATCTTTTAAAACAGAGAGAGAGGCCCTAAGGGCAGAGACGAGCTGAGTCCTGAATGTTGGGAAACACATTTTTTAATCTTCTAAAGCAACTGCACAGGACTAGGGAATTGCTCAGTGGTTGAGCTATTGCCTGGTGTCAGTGCGACCTAGTTTTGATCCTGTCATCTACTGAAACACTGTAACTTTTCAAGATGGCAGTGGTGATACTAATTCATGAAATTGTTTCACAGAAAATTTTATATTATCCTAAAAGTAATGAACTTTAACAAATCAGAATTACAGATCTTAAGAAATCAAAAAGCATTCCAATGTGATGTTATCCGGAACTAAGGCATATGAAAGAAATTAAAAAGCATTTCCTCACACTGCTTAAAGCAGTTAACAAAAATTTTTGTTTATTGAGAACGACCAAGTTTAAATCAACAGAAGATACAATATTTCCCCAAACGCAGTGTAATGTCTACTACTGTATAGCTTAACATGGCTGGGCGCAATAACTCTCCAGCAAAAATATCTACAATTTTGTGTCTACTTTAGCAAGTTGCCGCTGAGAATAAAGAACAGGCAGGTCCATTTCAGCTCTGAAATCTCGCATTCCCAGCCAATCTCCGAGCCCCAGCTGAAGTGCCCCTTCCCCCGCTCTGGTGCAGTGGACACCGAGCGCAGGACTGAGTCCTCAGCACCAGCTTCCAGGACACGCGCCTAGGGGATACCCACAAGCCCTCGCGCCCGACCGCCGAGCCGGGCAGGCGGGTGACCCAGCGCTTTCCGAGACCTTGGCCAGGCCCTGGGCGAGGGCGGGGGCGGGGCAGGCAGCTGCCAGCCAATCAGCGCTCAGCAGGCGCGAGCCCGCGGGGCCGCGCCCCTGCGGATGACTCCGACGCCCCGTGGGTGAGGGGTAGGAGGGCGCTGGCTTCGCAGAATCCCAGTTAATAAGTGGCAGGTTGGGGCGAAAAGAGGGAACAGACGTGATGAAACACAAATTTCCAAGTGATAAGCACCAGAGAGCCGTCTCCATAACGCAGCCTTGCTACGCCGTACAACCTGACGGGAGCTCAGGCGTCCTCCACTAGCTGGGGGCCGCAGAACGGCTTTAGCCCCGCCCCCTGCCGCGGGACACGCCGGGAGAGGCGCGGGTTCCCCCGCCCGGCCAAAGAGGTGTTTCCGACGTCAGACTGCCTTCACGGAAGGGTGGGGCTAACTTTGTCCCGCCCCGTACGCCTGGCGTGGGTGGGGAAGGGTGTGGTCCCTGGGCCCACGCCAAGTCAGGCCCCTGCGCCGGAAAAGGGAAGCTGTGCAGTCTACGCCATTTCCGGTCGGGCAGTGCGCTGAGGCGTAGGGTGCGAGGTCACGTGATGCTGGTGCTGTTAAAGAGGGAAACGGGCAGGGGCCGGGACGGCCCTGCTTCCTTTCGGGTCGCGTATGACCGGAAGTGGTTGCTGCAGAGGCTAGGAGATGGGGACCTCTCTGGACATCAAGATTAAAAGGGCGAATAAAGTATATCATGCTGGGGTAAGTGGGGAACGTGGCTGGGCTGCAGACTCCGTTGTCTCCAGAATCTCTAGATTCTGTATTGAGTGGTCCGGGTGGGGCAGTAGCCTGTCCCCAGGTGCGACCCGCCAGGTGTGTTCCTCCCTACCAGGTGTGGCCTGCTGCCTGCAGTGCGTGTCTGCAAGGCTACAGCTCTGTCATGTCCCTTGAATGTCTAGCAAGGCCTTGGGCCCCAGACTTGTGCGTTGCATTGAGTCTTACAGGCGGAGGTCCTGGTGATCAGACTCCAAAGGGTAGAGATCCAGAGGAAAAGCTGACTTTGAAAGTAGAGAATATAGACAACTGGTGGCAGCACAGTTTAGGCAATGCTCACTTTCTTTGCTTTTTTTTTTTTGTCTTTTTGAGACGGTCTTGCTGTGCAGTTCACCCTGGCTTTGAGCTCACTTTGTAGCCCATGCTAGTCTCAAACTCCCAATGATTGTCCTGCCTCAGCCTTCCCAAGTGCTGGGTTTATAGGCGCACACCACCGTGCCTGGTCACTTCTAACAGCATACAAGTTACTTTTTCTGGGGAGAGAGGTTGTATTAAAAATATAAGTGTATGGAAAGTGCAATTTTTGTCATTAACAAGTTTCTAGCCCTTGGCCTTTTTGAACTTAGTTTGCTATTTTGCAAGATGAGGGTTTTGGAAGTTTTCTTCTAACCCAGAATTTGAGCACCTATGCTCCATCAGCATCAATCGCCTCTGAGAATTTAAAAGCATGATTGCCTGGGTCCTGCCCCCGGAGATGCCCGCTGTCCTGTGCTGCTGCAGTTGAAATCGCAGCTCGCGCCAGTACTCCTTGGAATACAATTGATAGCGGTGGTTGGTCACATGGGTGCAGTGTGTCAGAAGGGTAATAATACCAGGCAGACATTTTGGATGGGTGCTACAGTTTGGGGTAAAAGACAGGGAAACCTGATACTTAAGACACCTGAAATAGCTACTACCTAGATTATTACCTAGAAAGAGAAAAAGGCCAAAGGCCTTGCTTACCACAGAGGAATCTGGTAGTCACCACCCAAGCCAAGAGCAAGGAGAACACCTCGTTAGCAAATTACCACAGAGAAAACCGACTCTGCACTTTTTGGCATGATGCACCGTGAAGGGCCCAGCTCACCTTCGTAGTATTCCTGACAAAAATGTTCAATCTAAGTTCATATGGAAACGTTCAGACTCATTCCACTTGAGGGAAGTTGTGTGAAATACTTGGTTCAGATCCTTTAAAAATGTCTGTGTCATAGAAAGAAAAGCAGGAAGGTTTTTCAACATTAAAAAACACTAAAGAAGGGCCAGGGAGATAGCCCAGTAGAATAAGTGCTTGCCTGGCAAGCACAGAGTCCTGAGTTCAATCCCCAGTACCACAAAAACAAACACACAAACAAAAAACACTAAAGGGACATGAAAACCTTTAAACACAATACCTAAGAATTGATGACGAACAAATATCAATGTGGACCATAGATTAAACAGTTTTGTATTGGTGTTAAATTTGTAGAGTACAGTGTTTGTGTTTTGGCTGTTTGGAAGAATACTTCACATGCTTCAGGATTGTAAGCATGTGTTACAGTAACTAGATCTCAAATGATTCAGCCATAAATTTACATATTCCCTGTCTGTGTGTACTGAAGGAGATGTGGCAAATGGGGTACAAATTTACCACTTGCTGAGATTAAAAGTCCTGCAAGCAGGCACAGGGACTGGGAGTTTGATCCCCGGCCTCCCCTGCCCGCCCTTCCAGCCCTGCCCTGCCCTGCCCCACCCTGCCCCACCCCACCCCACCCCTGGGGCTTGATGAGATGGCAAGTGAGACTGGGCTTGGTGGCGCACACTTACAATCCCAGCTCTTGGGAGACTGTAAACAGGCGGATCACTATGAGTCTGAGAGTAGTGAGACCCTGAACACCCTGTAGACCCTTCCCTAAAATATAAAAAGAAAAAAAAAGAAAAAAGAAAACAAATTTACCACTTGCTAAATCTAGTTGAGAGCCGCATGGGACTGTTTTGTACTCTTATTTATTTGCCTT
>PVKN010002147.1:15322-44742 GCA_004027915.1 Capromys pilorides
TAAAAAAAAAAAAATCCAGACATTTCCCACTACTTCATTTGTATCCTATAAGGTTTTTTTTTTTTTTCTTTTTTTGGCGGGACCCGGGTTCAAACTCACGACCTTGCACTTGCCAGGCAGGCACTTGTGCCATGGAGCTATCTCCCCAGCCCCTGTATTCTGTAAGGTTTTCATTTAAGGAATTACTGTAAAGGAACACCCTGGTGACTCCATGGGGAGGAAGGGGGATCACCCTGCCCATCCGCTGGCTTGGGGACCTCATGCTCTGTGAGGACATGGGATGATCCCAAAATGAATGCCTTATTGCTGTATCTCCAGATTGTCTCTCTCTTTTTTTTTTTTTAGTGGCACCAGGGTTCAAACTCACAACCTTGCACTTGCCAGGCAGGCACTTGTGCCGCGGAGCTATCTCCCTGGGATTATCTCTAGCAAGATTGGATTTGTAATATATTAATATATAGTTTAAATATCTTAACATTTTTAAAACTATCTTACATTTTTATCTATGTTGTTTAGAAACGAGTTGCAGCAACAACTCATACACTCACAAGCATTGTAATGCTAATTTCTTTCTTTTTTTTGGTGGTACTGCGGATTGAACTCAGGACCCTGTGCTTGCCAGGCAAGCACTTATTCTACTGAGCTATCTCCCCAGCCCCAGTAATGCTAATTTGTAATAACAGTATTGACATTTTGCTTATTTGTGTTTTGAGATAGGATCTTGCTGTGCTATCTGGGCAGGCCTTGGATTTGAGATATTTCTGCCTCAGTCTCCTGTGTAGCTAGGTCCATAGGCATGTGCTATCACACTCGGCCTTAATACTTAAATTTTAGAAAATTCTTTATGAAATAGAATTATGAAAACAACTTCAAAAAGAGTGAGATTATGATGGAGATCAGGAAAAGACAGCACTGTGGGAATGTTTACCAAAATTCACTTGGGACCAGTAGTTATAGAACCATTTTGAACGTATTTCTATCACAGCACTGATTACCCTCTAGTGTAATGATTTTGTGGTATGAGCCCACTCAATTAAAACATATATGTATATGTTTAATATTTTTAGATCTGGTGGTATCTGCCACTTAGAAGGTGCTTAAAAATTGTTAAATGTTGATTTGAAGCCTTAAGACATTAAAATAAAATTCTTAGACCCATAGTTGTTTTGTGTGTGTGCTATACACCCGAATTGAACTCAGGCCCTTAGCTCTAAAGCTGACAGTTTTTTTTTTTTTTTTAACATTTTAAAAAATGGTTTATTTGCTTACTTGGTACAGGGTCTTGCTCCGAAGCTCAGACTCGTAGTAATCCTCCTATGTTAGCCTCCCCAGCACTGGGATTACTGGTGTGCACCACCATGCCTGGTTTTGGTGGCTAGAACAGTGTACCCCTGGGGGCTGGGGCCAGGGGCTGGAATGGCGTGGCATGGTGTGTGGTACCTGGGCACTTGCCCGGCAGGCACTTAGACCTCTGAGCTATCTCCCCAGCTTTGGCTGATGGTGTTTTACAACTTTATTTATTTATTTGTTTATGTTATGGCCTGCTCAGCTTGCCCTTGGTGTGGGGCTATGCTGGATGTGGTGCCAGGGATTGAATCGTGGTCCCCGAGGTTGATAGTGTTTTAAATGTGTAAATTGGAAGGTTGAACTGTGGTCAAGACACATGATGAGTTTTGCTTTTTAATTCTAAATAATATAATGGGTATTAGTTCTAGACAGACACTGAAAAGACTTATTCTTATTTTGGCTAAGCTCTAAAGCTATACATTGAACCCATGTATTACTTGTATTTGCTTTCGTCAGTAAGAGAATGAGTCAAATAAATATGGGAATAGACATTTCAGAATTCTATAAATATGGTTTTTGCATTCAGGCCTAGAAAACAATAGAAAATTATCCAAAGTTTGGTTCCCCAGAGCCTGCTCCTGCTGGCCAGCCCAGCCTGACTTAGTTCTCCTTATTTTGCAGTGCTACCACAGGGCTGCCTGCTCTGAGAGTCCTTCCTCTTGGACTTACCACCTGTCTTCCTTTCCCAAGGCGCCGTGTGTGGGATAGGGCTGTCCGGATATGAGCAGCAGTGCCCTGATGTGGTGTTTCCAGCACAGGTGTTCTCTCATGGGAACAGCTAACAAACAGTGTTTCATAGTAACATATACCAGCATAGTACTTTTAAGCTGGTAAAGAGGAGGCATGGTCCCATTTTGGAGTTGAGAAGACTGAGAACTCAGTGACAGCCATGGCATCGATAGGAATATTTTAACTTGTACCTTCTAATTCCCACTCTTACTGTGCTTTCTCTGAGTCTTAACTCTCATCTGCAGAAAGCAAGTGACCCCGTTCAAAGCCCATGTATCAAGCATAGAAGTGACCATCCTGGTGCTCAGTTGTTAGATCATCAGCACTGTCCATGTCCCCAAGGTGGGTCTGTCGGCCCTAGGCGTCTCCATTGTCTACAGTGACATTGATCACACTGTACCAGATGATCCCAGAGAAAGTACTTGTAGGGTGACTTACACACCATCAGTGCCTGCCCTCTCACTTGGAGGAAAGATGGTCAGTGATTAAAGGGAACATGCAGGGATTATGATGTGTTTGGCATGGGAAACTGGGATGGCCGTGCACTTCCTTGAATGGTGGTGTAATACAAATTTGTTGGTTTGTTGCATTTCAGACAGGGTTTCACTATGCAGTTCAGGCTGACATTGAACTTGAAGTGATCCTCCTGCCTCAGCTTCCGAGTGCTGGGATTACAGGTGTGCACCACTGTGCCTGGCTGTAGGGGCGGTAAGATGGCTCAGCGGTCTAAAGCACCTGCCTAGGAAAGCTTAGGCAGCTGCAGGGACCGGGATTCGATCCCTGGCACCACATGCTGTGCCAACCCCACCCCCCAGGGCAGGCTGAGCCGGCCATAACACAAATAAATAAATGAGGTTTAAAAAAATAAAAAAATAAATTAAGGGAGCTCATTGGTTAGAACCCCATAGTAAATCTTCCCCTAATGCAAATGTGATTTTTTTTTTTTTTTTTAATTTCAGAATGTTTCACATTCTTAAACCTGGCACAGATGCTGAAAAAAAATGACACTGTTAAATATTACAGTTACAAAGTGCATCAGTGAGAACATTTACCTCCCAGCATGGCCAGGTTTCAGTGATAAGGGGTTTGTGCACTGTGGGCTGATTGCTTTTACCACAAAAACCTCGGTAATATCGGCATTTTGCCCTATTTTGCTCTATTTAGCTTGCATGTGATTTGTTTATAAAAAAATAAAACCTTGGACACAATAGTTTGTTATTATGAAGAAAAGCTGCAAAGCTGAAATGCTGCTTTACAGAAAGTGTAACTGCTGGGCGTGGTGACACACGTGGCTGTAAGCCTAGCACTAGGGAGGCTGAGGCAGGAGGATTGTCAGCTCAAGGCCAGCCTGAACTGCATAGTGAGACCCTGTCTCAAAAATAAAAGAGAAATATCCCTCTTTGTCCTGCCAGGTTCTTACTAAGTGAATTGTAAATGAATGCTGTTGGGGCCAGAAAATGTAGATTTTTGAGGTAGGTGGGATATGAAGCTAATTTGGGAGGTTTTGAACCTTTTAGGAAACAACCATCTCAATCTGTAAGTAGGTCTTTTTCTCATGAGTGGCCTAATACTTCTAGAAAGGCCTGGCCCTTATGTAATGGCTGAGTTTGTGCAGAATCATCCCAGCCTGTTTGAAGACCGCAAGGCAGTACCACTGTCTCTGGTCTCTGCCCGCTGCAGCAGATCTCGCCAGCCTGGGTAGCCAGGAGCTGCTGAGCGCTCAGGGTGTGGCCAGCAGCCTCTGTTGTGCCTGCGCAGGTCGCAGGGGGGCATGCACCCAAGGCCTCACTCAGTGCAGGTGGCAGCTCCTCTGCCTTCTTCCAGATTCTGCTTTGTGTCACCAGCAAGCCCTGTTGTGGCCAGAAGCCTGCAGTCTGTGTCTTCCTTCCAGTTCCTCTGCCCTGCCTCCCAGGGCTGGGTGTCCCCAGGCACTGGATGCCACCCTTTGTGGGCTAGGGAGCAGTGGTTCCGGCACGCTTTGGGGAGATGGCACCTCTCCCCCTTCTGGGCTACTTCCCTAGCTAATGCTCCCACCCAAGTGAGTAGACCCCACTGGTTTCCATGCCTGCTCCACTTCCCTGCCCTGGGAAGTCCACTGTGCTGTCACTTTGTCTCCTAGCATATCTCTTTGTTCCTCTCCATGTGTTCCTTCTGTTGACTGAGCTAGCCCTTTGGCCTATCCCTCTGTGTCGCCCCCCTGCACCTTTTCTCCAGTGGTCTGTCCTGGCTCAGCAGCTCAGGCCCTGGCACAGCAGGTTCCTGAAAAGTGGACATGAAGCCAGCTTCCCCCCTGCTCTATGTTCTCAGCTACAACTGAAGCACTTGTAACCGTAGCTCTGTCTGCAGCCTGCTCTGCTCCGGCTCCTCGCTAAGCTCCAGCTTCTGCTCAGAAAGTACTCTGGCTTATTTGCTGGAGGCCAGGGAGTCTGACTGTGTCTCCTCCCAGGAGCATTCACTGCTCAGCCCAAGGCGCAGGACCATCAAGGGTTCCGTGGCTGAAGGCAGTATGCTGAAGAGAAGGCCCTAGAACCAACCCGGCCCACCTTGCAGCTCTGTAGACTGGGGAGGCAGGCACTGCAGAGCGCTGGTGCTGGTGTCTTCTGCCCCGGACCCCCAACAGGCTCTCTTGGCAGCAGTCACACTTTTCAGAGCCTTCCTGATGCTAAAGGGTAGTGTGTGCAGGGATGTGTGTGCAGGGCTTGCCGCTCCTGGCCAGCCACACATCCTTTCTGCTCATTGCCAGAGCATTCTCTGGATCTGTTTCCAGGTCACATTTTGGGAAATTTATCTCTTATTTGCATTTTTCCATGTAAAAATGGTACAATTCGAACATTTCCATAAATAAAAAAATGAATTCACCACCTCGAAAACATCCTGTCAGAAATTTTTCAGACAATGGGGAAAGATGAAGATTCCTGTGGTTTACCTGCACTCAAGATTTTCTGGACATACTTCTAGAGAGAGAAACTCTAGCATGGTGTCTTGATTTCCAAAGTGAGGAGACACTTTATTCTTTCATTTGTAGAAAGGAAAACGTTCAAGCCCAGAGAAATGGTTTCTTCTAAAGGTGGTAGAAAATAGATTTATTGGAATTCCATCTTATAAATTACAACTGTGTGTTTTCTCCTATGTAGCTTAAGACAAGGAACATGGTTTAAGATAAAGATTGTTCAGAAATAATTGAAGGAGTGAAATTTGTTGCATGAACTCTTCCATAGGACTCTTCTTTGTTTTGTTTTTTGAGACAGTGTCTTGCTGTATAATTCAGGCCTCTGAACTAACTATATAGCCCAGGCTGACCTCACTCTTGGGGCAGTCCTTGTGCCTCAGCCTTGCACATGCTGGTGTTGCAGGCATGTGAAGTCACACCCAGTTTCTAAGGTAGAACTCTGGGTATATTAACTTTTGTACATACGCATTGAAGTAGTTTATAAACAGATGATAAACCCCCACTGACCTTCCCAAGTCTTTCTCGGATCCCAGAGTGGCTGCAGAGATGCCTGCATTGGCCTTCAGCTAAGCAGTTGAGTTTGAAAAGCACTGGTTCTAAGAGACAGTGACCAGCCACAGCCAGTAAGGTGAAAGTTTTTACATTCCAACCCACTTGATTTGGTTTTCTGCCAAAATTTACAGGCTGCTAGCTTTCAGGTATAATTCAGTTGTGGGACGACATTTCTCATGCTTTGCTTTTATTTACTGGAGGGTTGACATGAAGAAGGTGTAGCCCACCTGCTGAGTAACATCCTCTGCTGCTCCTGCCAGCTTCCTTCTGGATGAACTGCCTTTTTAAAGTGGTGAGGATAGCGTGTGTTGGTGGTGGATTGCCAGTTGGTGACCAACTTTTATACCCAGCTGAACTGGTATGGTTCTGGGTGTGGGAAGCCTACCTGAGAATTGTCGCCAGCCACCTAAGCGGCAGAACCGGAGAGGCTGTTAGGTTGTTAGGGAAGCTGTTTGGAGAAGCTGTTGGAAGCTGTTGCGAGTTTCTGGCTCTCTTGAGCTGTTCTGCTGGAGGACCTTGTCATGCTGGCTTTCCTGATGAACTTTGATGTTGTCAGAGGAGGAGCGGAGGACCTCATTGTCCTTGAGAATGGCTACCATTCACTTGGGGGAGCTCTGGTCCTCATCTTGAGCATTGTATCCTGGCTCTGGGGGTAGGGGGAGATGGTGCATAGTTCAGTCTCCTGGAGAAGCTTGTCATGCTGGCTTTCCTGCTGGGAACTTGGTTTTCCTTATCATTGGAGGAGCTGGGGACCTCACTATTGCTGAGGGTGGCTATGGTACTTTTCAGGGAAGCTGTGGTTCTTAAATTAGCGTTGTTTCCTGTTTCCAGTTTAGATCCTCAGCCTGCTAGTGCAGTTCCTTCATGCTGCTGTTGTAGACTTTCTAGTTTCCACCCCTGACTTTGGACCTTCCCAAGGCGGATCTATGAAGTGGACCTCCATGAGACATTGTTGTTATGGACTCTAGTCCTCCAGTTGAACTCATGGGAGGCATTGGCTTGGACTCTAGGTTTTCAGCTAGACTCATGTAGGACATTATCATGGGAGGCAGGCTCTCAGCTGGACTCTTCGGTTTTTAGTGTGTGGACAGATGTATGTGATTTTTGGGTGATTCTTTTTTTTTTTTTGTCTTTTTGAGACAGAGCTTTACTATATAACCCATGCTGGTCTCAAACTAACAGTGATTCCCTGCCTCAGCCTCCTGAGTGCTGGGATGACATGTATGTGCCACCACACCCAGCTTGGGTGATTCATTTTAAAATAATCGTGTAAAATGTGTCCTGTATAGTATTGTTCTTCTTACAAAACTCCAAACTACACCAGTGTTTTAAAATAGATTTCCAGGATTTGGGATGGGTAGTGGAAAACAAAATACCTAAAAACACTTCAGGGACACAGAATATTTCTGACACATGCTGATCTGATCGGATGTTGCCTCCCACCCCTAGGAAATGCTCTCTGGTGTGGTGGTCATCTCCAGTAAGGATTCCGTCCAGCACCAGGGAGTCTCCTTGACCATGGAAGGGACTGTGAACCTACAGCTCAGTGCCAAGAGTGTGGGTGTGTTTGAAGCTTTCTACAATTCCGTGAAGGTAAGACGCTGTATTGGGTTTCAAGTGCCCAGGCAGGGGTCTTCACTTGGCTTTGTTATTTTACAAAGGGTAGCGATCCCCATCCTGTACTTGCTGGTTAACCTGAAGACATTCACATACTTGTTTCTGAATATTTCCTGTTATAGGATCAGCTTGATTTTTTTTCTTGCTTGATTCATAGGATTAGGGAGGCTGTGGATAGAGTACTTTCACCGTTAGAAAGCTCTCCTGAGAAGCAGGCACTTGTGCCACGGAGCTATCTCCCCGGCCCCAGGAAGCTGCTTGTGATACCTACTGTCTCCAGCTTACTTCTTAGCTGTGTATATTGCTATTGATGGAACTGCCGTTAAGGTGTGCTGCAGGTGGAGCGAGTGGCTTTTGTGTCTTGGAGAACTTTTGTGTTCCAGAATGTAAACTCCCTGAACTCAACTCTTTTCTCTTCCTGAGGGCTATGTCAACTCTTTAATTGAAGGGCAAAAATTAAGAGAGAAGACAGTTAACAGTGTTCTAGTGTAGGAGCTTTCCATGTCCTTGTAATATTCTTATTTTAACATATTAGCACTTAGAGATTCTCTTTCTATTCCATGAGTTTTCTCAGAGTGATGGTAAGCCTAAGGTGGAAGAGCACACTAGTTGTAGTCGGTGATTTGCAGTCAGCTTAATACAGGTTACCTGATTTATGGGATTACATTAAATTATTCACCCAGAAAGCCAAGTGTAAAAGAGTGTGAAAGATCTGACCATGTGCTAGACACCTAAAGGATCCAGCCAGAGGTCCAGAGCCCACAGCAGCGTCCCATTCCTGTCCATGTCAAGGAGCTGCACCCAGAGGTTAGTGGTGCAAGCTAGGAAGCCTTTGCCAGTGGAATGAGGGCTCTGTGCCGGCGGGATGAGGGGTCTGTACCGGAGCTAGGGAGCAACATTCAGGATAAGGACTTGAGCTCCCCCAAAGTGAGCTGCAGCCGTTGTCAGGAACAGTGAAGACCAAGTTCCTCTCATGATGAAAACAGCTGAGCTCATATCAGGAAAACTAGTGCGACAAAGCTTCTCCAAGAAAATCAGTGGTACACTATGTTCTCCCTTTAGGCCACCAACAACAATCCTCAGGTGGGCCTTCCATGCCCAGAGCCACCCTGACTCAGTTCCACTGGGCCTCCCCACTCAAACTGACCGTCACTTAACCCACCACAGTGCAGATGCGTGTGTGAGCATTGCTTTCCTCCTTGGAGGTTCTCCTGGAGGGCTGTGTGGCTGCAGGGCTGAAGGAGAGGCCTGCCCTGTCCATGTAGCCACCCTGGAAGCAGGCAGCTCAGCATTTATGTGTCAGAACATGCACTGGCCTCCTGGCCAGGCAGCTGGATGCTGCTGTGTCATCCTTTGCATCCTGCAGATCCAGGCAGTTAGGGAAGTGAAATGATCTATTTGTGCAGGAGAGGGATATGTGAAATGAACTCTTACTATGCCAGAGTTAAAAAATGGAGCCAGTGGGGTGTGATGGTGCATATCTGTAATCCTAGCACTCAGGAGGCGGAGGCAGGAGGGGCAGCGTGAATCTGAGGACAGCCTGGGCAACCTAATGAGACCCTGGCGTGTGCGTGCACTCACTCTCTCCCTCTCTCTCCTCTCTCTCTCTCTCTCTCTCTCTCTCTCTCACACACACACACACACACACACACACACACACACACTAGAATCAGCTCAGCCAGACATGATGGTCAACCCCTGTAATCGCAGCACACTCTGGAAGGCAGAAGCCTTCATGCCCAGCCTGGAGAACTTAGTGAGAAATTGAAAAATAAAAGGATCGGGAGTGTTCCATCCCCGGTACCACCAAGGGGAAAGAAAAGGTAACAGTTCACTTCAGGACTCTTTTGCTGACCCAGTACTGTGCTGCCAGAGACACCAGAAAGCGCTGGTAGCATCTGGGAGCCCAGGTCTCTGTGTTTCCAAGGAGGTGATTAATAGACTGTCATTTGAAGCGGCTCAGGCAAGTATGTGCTGATGGACCGTTTGATTTTTATTCACAGCCAATCCAGATTATCAGCAGCACCATAGAAATGGTGAAACCAGGAAAGTTTCCCAGTGGCAAGACAGAAATTCCTTTTGAATTTCCTCTGCACGTGAAGGGCAACAAAGTTCTATATGAGACTTACCATGGCGTGTTTGTCAACATCCAGGTGAGTGTCCCGGTCGCCGTTACACATGCCTTTGTCATCGTTCTTCTGCAAACCGGCCGCTCTTCCCTTCACTGAAAGGTACTCGTGGACTCTTCCCTTCACTGAAAGGTACTCGTGGACCCAAGAATCGAATATTCGATTGAGTCCCGAGCCCTCACATGCACTGTCTTCTGTGTTGACTTCTCTTGCTGTGCTACCCACGTTTTGTGTGAGTGTCACTTAGGAAAGGAGCCACGCTGTAACTGTAAAATTCCTCATGCTTCACTCGGGCCGCACGGACTCTTCGGGCACTTTGATTGCTGGGTGATAGATATGCTCTGACTTCTTCCTGGCACCAGCATGTGACTTGTCTATTTTATTCTCATAAGTATCTCTTTGTTCAGTACCCAAAGGCTACTACTGCCACAGCACAGGCTTGTGTTCTGCACTGAACAAACCTTGTAAATGAGGGGAAGTGGATTTATGATTTCCTGTCTACCTCTGCTGGATCAGGACGCTTTCACAGCTGTCATTGTTGTCTTTGAAGCAGAGCGGATCGTAACTCAGAGCTAGAGAAAGCCTTTCCTTTATTCTGAGGAAAGAAAAGTACTTTTGTGCTGCCTGCCACACAGGGGTTCCCGACTACCAGATGAGACAGTGCTTCACCGTTTCTGTACTTGTGACAGGGCTGACAGGGATTTGTTTTAGAAGTTTTCATTGATCACCAGGATTTGGTAGGTTCCATTCCGCCACTTAGAACACCACACCTTTAAGATAGAAATCCTCAAAACACATAGGAGGTTTAACTCCTATAAGTTTCATGAGCCGCCCAAAACACGGGTCTGCTGATGCACTCCATTTGTGGGAAGAAGACCTGGGTCCTGGCCTTTTCATTGGTGCACCTGTTTCTTATGCACAGTACGCACCCACCCACAGGGCTTTTCATCTGCACTTGTTTCTGTCTTTTGGAATTATTGCAGAGTTAGTCTTGACACACTTTGTGTGAAAATATGTCCATCTCCAAAAGGACAATAGGGAAATTCTCCTACAAGATCATAGTTAACATTTTTGTGCCTTTAAAAACTAGTGTAACTCCTCAGGTGTCATCAATGCTCAGTTCACATTCACTTATCATTGCATCTTGTGAGTAAATTTTTTTTTTTTAGGAGAAACTAGGATTATGACTTTGATGTATTCTGTCCACCCATATTCAGTTACAGTAGTTAACAGGTCTTTCCCTAATCTTCTTATTGAGTAGAGGGGATAGTGACTTCTGGTGACCACATGACTGACTTTGGCCTGGGGTCCACAGACTGTCACCCTTTCTTGGCACCCCTTGCTGTCTTATTCTGAAGATTATGCTCAGTACATTACTTTGGATAAGGACTTTGTTGTTATGCCCTAGTGTTATGTTTCTCAAGTTATACCAAAAAGTATATAGTACATACAGGGAAATATGCCCATTTATAATTTGAATTGTGTTGCAGCAGCATCATGTAAAGAAAATCACAAGCCATAAAATAAAGGCTTTAAAATGTAGCCAGCATTAAATTCCTAACTCACAGGCTGTGGTTTACTGCAGTGTTTGCTTGTTATTTCTTAGGTGACAGTCTCATTATTTTTGCTTTCATTCTTTTCAGTCATGTTGAGCTTCTTTTTCATCCTTATTTATTAGGTACTGTGTATAAGAAACTGTCAGTCTTTTCTAGTTGTTTTTGTGCAGCTGCTTTTTCTTTCAAAAATTACTTAAATCCTGGGTGAGCTTTATTTCGTTCTACCATGTGGCCATGCTAGCAGGGCTTTTCACTATCGTACAGAATGTAGCAGCACACCTCATCTGAAGCTGCATGTTCAGGGTTACTTAGAGATTCTAGCTGCCCATCTGCACGGTTATTAATGCCCCGTAGAGGATTCCTGTGGATGTCCCATTTATTAGTAGCCAGGGCAAAGCTGGTCTTGTACTTTGGATGCCTTGTAGAAGCTGGGCGTCCAGTGCCCCCAAACTCTGGGGGTCCTAACTCGTGGGTCCCTCTTAAGTACCTGGGAAACTGTGATAGTGAGCTGGCCTGGGGCTCAAGTTACAGCCCTATCTGTCCCAGTCCTACGGAAGGACTCTATGTGGGTCTGGCTGTAGACAGGTGTTGAGTCCAGGCCTGCCTCTGTGGTCCCAGAAGTGACTTCCTGACCTTGCTCCTCTGACTAGTGAGACACCCATGGCATGGGCCAGGCTCAGTTTCAGGCCCGTAGACTGAGCTCGGGCCAGAAACTCGGTGACTGTTGAGAGATGTGGACAAGCGCTGATGATGGTTCTGTTGGCCCAGTAGTCCTTGATCAATACTGTTAGAAGTAATCAAGATAGCATGTGCAGACCTGACACTATTCCTAGAACATACCTGCCATCTGTGTTTTCCCTTTGCCTGGCCTTTCTCTCTTCCCCTCGATGAGCTGCGCTCAATTACTAATTGTTGTCCTCAGACCTAACAAGTAGTAGCAGAGCTGATAGCACCAATTCATACCATTCCACTCACAAATCACAGAAATCCAACTCAACTGGAGTTACGTAGAAAAGGGACACTGGACCACAGCAGCAGCTGTTGTAGGGGGCAGCACAGCCAGCTTGGTGAACAGGCAGCATCCTCAGGGCCGTCTTCCTTCTCGAGCCAGGCCTTCCCTTGCCATGGCAGAGCCGCAGTACGTGGAGCATCAGGTGAGACTCTGGCTGGCAAAAGCCCTTTCCTACAGTCTCTGAGAAACTCTGGCTTTACTGCAAACTAGACAGGGACCTGACAGGGTCAGCGTGCCCAAACTCGTTACTGAAAATGAGGGACAGAGAATTCCTCCAGAGAGAGAAGCAGAGAGACCAGGTAGCCAGAACCAGCCGTGGCTTCTGCAAAGCTGTGTGGGAGTTTAGCAGGGAGACAGCATAAGGGGTGATTGGGAAGAACAGTGAATGCATACATTTGTTTTTCTTTTTTGTACAAGGTCTCACCATGCAGTTCATGCTACCCTTGAACTGTGTAGTCCACGCTGGCCTCAAACTCACAGTGCTCCCCTGTCTCAACCTTGAGTGGTGGAATTAGAGGCCTGCACCACCATGCTCAGCCACGAAGAGCAAATTTTAAGAGTCTTTGTTTTTTTTTTTTTTTTTTTTTTTTTTGGCCTTTGCCTTTGTGGCACTGGGGGTTGAACTCAGGTCTTTGCACTGAGCTACATCCCAATCCTTTTTTGTGTTTGGTCATAGAGTTTTGCTAAATTGCCTGGGCAACTTGAATTTGAGATCCTCCTGTCTCAGCCTCCAGGCTGCTAGGATTACACCCCTGTGCCACCGTCCCTGGCTCTGTGATTTTGCCTTGGTAAACTAAATGCCCCTGAGGACAGGGTGACTGTGAACCTGGCTGTAGGGCCTTGTGCTCCTGCAGAATAGGGTAGGTGGTCTGCAGTCTCAGAGCCTCCCACACATAGTGCACTGGGTTCTTCCTGCAGCTGTGCACCAGCAGCCTTGCTTACAGAGGGAAGGTGCAGGCCCAGGGAGGTTGCGGCACTTGGCTGGGCTCACACAGGACGTGGACTGGCACACTGGGCCAGCTGCTGCGGGTTGCCCTCTTCCCTGAAGCCAGTCGCCTGCTGAGGGACTGGGCAGTAAGCTCCCGGTGTGGTTTCTGTTGGCTGCTCTGTGTTCCACACAGTGCCTCTGTGTGGAAGAGTAACTCCACGTTATCTGTGTTAACTTTTAAGTGACGTTCAGTGAACACAGTTGCCCGACACCATGGCGAGGCACCTGCCCCTTTGATGCCCTTCCAGGAGTGTGCAGAGCACACTAAAATGGCACTTCTTCCACTTTCCCTACCAGTATATGCTGCGCTGTGACATGAGACGGTCGCTTTTGGCCAAGGACTTGACCAAGACCTGCGAGTTCATCGTCCACTCAGCCGTAAGCCTCTCCTTCGGGCTGCAACAGCCCTGTTGTTCAGCAAGTAAGGCAGCCCCATAAGTGGCCTATTGTTCAGTTCATAGGGTGGTCAGGATGGCAGCAGTGGGAGTTCCAGTGTCCCAGCCTGTGTGCATCCAGTCCTCACGTGTGCAGGGTGCCACTTGGGGAGTGTGGCACAGCCCGAGGGACAGCCATTGAGTTAGCTCTTGTATTAGGAGAGCAGTGGATGGCAGGTGCCTCTTCTAAATTCCCACGCCTGTAACAACTCAGATATATAGACAGCTATGTCCTCCTTTTACAGATGGGAAACTGAGTCCCAGGGGGTGGAGAGAGGCGAGGAAGAACACGGCGCTGACTTTGGCCAAGCTGTGTTTGTGCTGGGACCACAAGCCCCAGTGCCTCAGTTCCCCCGCTGCCCAGGCCCTTGGCCTGCTGACTGTTTACCTCTTGTCTAGCCACAGAAAGGGAAGCTGACCCCGAGTCCTGTGGACTTCACCATCACGCCGGAGACCTTACAGAACGTCAAGGAGGTAAGAGCTCAGGACGCTGTGCAGCTCCCTGACACCAGCCTCAGGGCAGCCCCTGCCTGCCTGTGCTTTATTTGGGAATTGGCTCAGTGGAGGGAGTTCCTGATCGTTGTCTGCCCCCACGTTCATCAGTTAACTTCATTTTGATTGCACGTTGAGCTTAGTAACTACTTAGAGGAATACATTTCCGACATTTGTCATAGGTGTATGTATTTGTGTGTTTTTAGAGACAGGGCCTTGCTGGGTTGCCTGGGTGCCAGCAGTCTCCTGTCTCAGCCTCCTAAGTTCCTGGGACCACAGCACATACCACGGTGCCATGTTTGTTAGTGATTTCTCTATCCTCTCTGCATTTTGCAGCTCTGTGGGCCTGAGTCCTGGCACTGCTGCCTCAGTCGGCACAGTCTGAGCTGGGCCACCTGCCTCACTGTCCTCTGCAGCAGTGTTCTTTGTCCCTTCCTCCAGGCACTTCTGGAGCCAGCAGTGTCTGCAGGTGGGTGCTCATGCTGTGCAGACAGCAGCTGGGTGGACCCGGCACTGCCCTCATGGTCCGTGCAAACGGGGCTGCTCAGGCAGGTGCCTGTTGTTGAGCTGTCCAGGTGGAGCCATTCTTCTTTCCCAGCTCTGCACCTTGCCCCCTGGACCATGCTGATTAGAACTGCAGAGCCAGGACACGGAAGTGACTATTGGCCTCATCCCTTGGCAGGTACAATTGAGGCAAGGTGTGTGCCATTGGAAGTTCTGTGGAAGATTCTAGAAGGAGTTGGCCAAGCCCAGTGCATGTTCCATGGTTCTCCTCTGGTTTCTGAGAGCATCTGACCTAGCACCAGCCAGCTCTCTTGCTCTTCTATTTTTTTGTACATTTTAGATATATTTCATAATCACATTCATCATAGGGATTGTGTCTACATACATTATATATTTTACTAATTTTTTCCCATTTAATCCTATTTTTCCTCCTTATTTCCATTTTTTTTTTCTCCTAAATTTTTTTGTTTTAAGTCAGAGTCTCACTATGTAGCTAGGCTGTCCTCTAACTGCTAGAAACCCTCCTGCCTCAGCCTCCTGAGTGCTGGAGCCATGCTTGGCTCTCCCCATCTCTTCAGGCCCCAGCTCTAGTGTTTTCTGGGTAACAGCAGGTCTGACTACACACCTGTTTCCTGTTTGAGGAACCCTCCTGTTACAAGCAACTGTGTTTTCCATGGGAGCATCTCCTCACCCCCACCCCCAGGTGTTGCCTGCAAGGCCGCTTCTCTGGGGTTTAGAGCCCAATTTGTGAGGACAGGCCTGCCACTGCCCAGGGGCACCTTCATATTGTCTTAGGCCTGTCACTGTGCTCTGGGCACGCTCATGTGATCACAAGCCCACCACTGCCCAGGGTGATGGGCCTTCGCATCATCACAGGCCGTCATGCTGCCTAGGGCCGCAGTTTGTGCTCTGTGGCTCCTGAACTCTCCCAGCTTCATTCCCAGTCACTTTCTCCCCTTTCTTTGTGGTGCTGGGGATGGAACCAAAGGGCTGACACATACTAGGCAAGAGTTCCATCACTGACTGAGCCACCCCTGCACCTACAGTTTGTTTGTTTATTTATTTATTTATTTGCAGAACCAGGGATCGAACTCAGGACCTTGCACTTGCCAGGCAGGCACTTGTGCACCTGAACTGTCTCCCCAGCCCCTCTACAGTTTATTTCTTTTTTGAGCTTTTTGAAATAGAGTCTCTCTCTTGCTATGTGTGGCCCAGGCTGGCTCTGATGCCTGCCTCAGTCTGCTGAGTCCTGGGATTACAGGTGTACACCACCGTACCTGGCATCCCATCCACGGATTTTGTTGTTTTTGCAGTCCTGAGAATTAAACCTAGGCATTTACTCTGAGCTTCTCTTTAAGCGGGTCACACAAAGTTGTCCTGGCTGAACTGGAACTTGAGTGCCGGCATGAGCAGAATCGCTAAGGTACCAGGCCGACCAGCTCTCTCAGACACAAATACTGTGCTAGGTAGGAAACATCACTCATCATTTTATACAGATTATGTGTGGAAGTGGTAACATTTTGGGTAGGCTAATCAATTTTACCCTTTTTATGAAAATATGGCTCCTGGGGCATCTCAGATAAATATGAACAAATACAAGTGGCAAATAAATATGTAAAAAAATTTTCAGCATCATTGGTCATTCCAGAAATGCAATACTGAGATTCCATCTTACCCCAGAAAGAATGGCAAGAGTGATTGTGGAGAGAAAGGAACACTTCTTTACTATTGGTAGGAGTACAGACTGGTGCAACTGCTGTGGAAATTAGTATGGAGATTCCTCAGAAAAGTGTAGGATTAGAGGTCTCATTCAACCCAGTTATTACCTTTTGGATATTTTCCCAGAGGAACTGAAAACGTCATACCACAGTGATATGTCCACCTATGTTTACAGCAGCACAACTGGTCATAGCTAAATCTTGAAGACAACCCAAATGCCCATCCACTGAGGAATGGATAAAAAATATGTAAAAGCTGTGGATATAGCCAAGTAGCACAAGCTCTTCCTTGGCAAGTGGAAGGTCCTGAGTTTAGTTCCCACTATCTGAAAAAAAGGTGTATTTTTATACCTTATAAGCTATAAGGAAAAATAAACTCAAGACTTTTACGGGTTAATGGATACAACTAGAGACCATACACTTAAGTGAAATAAATCAGACCTGCATGCATAAACGTATTGTCTCCCTAATGTAAGAAACTGAAGGGCTGGCGAGCTGGCTCAGCGGTCTAAAGTGCCTGCTTAGGCAACCGCAGGGCCCACAGTTCAATCCCCTGTGCCGCATGCTGCGCCAACCCCACCCCCAGGGCAGGCTGAGCCAGCCATGATATTAAAAAAATAAAACAAAAAAAGAAAAAAAAAACTGAAAGAAGGGCCTGTGAGATAGCTCAGTGGTCTAAAGCACCTGCTTAGGAAACCATAGGCACTGCGGTTTGATCCCTGGCACCACATGCTGTGCCAGCCCAGGGCAGGCTGAGCTGGCCATAAAATAAATAAAGTAAGCTTATGCTTCAAAAAAAAAAATAGTAATAAGTAAAAACTGAAAGTAAACAAACCCAAAAAGTATAGTAGATACTGTGAGAGAAAAAACTGCTTAAAAGGGAACTGGGATGAGGGAAATGAGAAAAGAAAAAAGGAGAAAAAAATAATCACGCAAGATAGCTAAGATAATTGTACTAATTTTTATTGGTTTATTGAAAGAAGCAGTTAATATATTTTTAATTTTTTTAAAATTTTATTTATTTATTTGCTTGTTTTTGTTTGTTTGTTTGTTTTGTGGCTGGCTCAGCCTGCACTGGTGGTGGGGCTGGCGCAGCATGTGGTGCCAGGGATTGAACCGCAGTCCCTGCAGTTGCCTGAGCCCTCCTAAGCAGGCGCTTTAGACCACTGAACCATCTTGCCGGCCCCATATTTTTAATGTTTTGACCAACATTACATGCTTATATCTGATAATCTGAACAGGTACTTTGAAGATAATATGCAATATAACAACCATTATTGATTTCCTGTTTTGAAATTGTTTCATTTTTTAATGTTTTTTTTTTGGTTGTTGTTTTTATTCTCTTTAAAATAACGACTCCTACAAAGTTTTAAGTGGCATCTGTGGTAGCTGCACACTGCAGGTTACACGTGTGACTGTAAGTGCTGCTTGTGGCTGGCGATGTGTTTCTCTTGGATGGGGTGCGCTTGACTAAATGGTCGGGAGCGGCGGCTGTGCTTTCCTGCAGGCCCTGGGCAGCCACCCTGCCAGATCACTGTGTCTCAAAAGATTCAAAGGCTTTTCCTTTTGCCTTGGAAAAATCGTTCCTTAGTGTTTCCTTGAAATAAAATATCTTGGCTTTTCACAGTTGCAGAATTGGAATATTTTTTGATTACCTCTTAAAATTCTCCTTTCCCCTTATGACAGGTTGTCCTTAAATGCCCTTGCCAACTTCCTGAGACCTTTTTATATCTTATGCTTGGTGTGGGGAAACTTCTAAGTCTTAATTTGGGTGGTGGGGATCATTTTCTGAATGAGCTAGTCATTCTGCACAGGCTGTATAGTTAGGAGCCTTAAGTACCAGCTCTGGTCAGAATATATGGTGACTGGGGCTAGCGAGATAGCTCAGCGTCTAAAGCGCCTGCTTAGGCAAGCTTAGGCAACTGCAAGGACCACGGTTTGATCCCAGGCACCACATGGGCAGGCTGAGCTGGCCATAACATAAATAAGTACAGTTAAAAAATAAATAAATAAAATTAAATATATAGATAGATGGATAGACTATATGTTAATTTTTTAAAAATACGTTGCTATAAAAGCCACATTGCCATGCATCTTCAAAAAACTCCCCTAGTTTCAGTCACATCTTCATTCTTGCTGCTTTCTGTCGCAGCTGTGGAGAGTCTTCTTGAGTGTCTCTCTTTATATGATCAGAAATAGCAAGAGAAATAGCCATCTCCTCTGGGCTGAGGAGATAGCTTGGCAGTTTAAGCACCTGCCTGTCAAGTGCCAGGTCCTGAGTTCAATCCCCGATACTGAAAGAAAAAAGAGAGGGAGCTGTTGCAGAATGCCAGCCAATGGAAAGACAGCTCATAAAGAAACGACTCCGTGTCCTCATCCACCATACTCGCCGTACCTGGCACTGTGTGACTTCTGGCTCTTCTGCAAAGTCCAGATGATCATGAAAGGTGATTCTAAATCCATTCCGCACATCAGGGCAGCTGCCAACAGGACAACTAAAGACAGGACAGAAGACTCCAGAGCTACTGCGGAAAGTTGCAAGAGTGTGAGGCATGAGTGTGTCTGAAGTCACAGAGGTGCGTTTGGAGGAAGAGGAAAAATACACATTCATGGCTATGTGTATTTCACTATAATAACTTTTTAAAAATTTCACCATTTTTTTTTGTCATACCTCAGATGTTTAGAGTTTAATAATTTAGTCTCTTAGTGTCCAAGCTGAATGATATAATCACTGTTGTATTTTTCCTATTTTGTAAAACAGGGTCCTAGCATATTGTGTTACCTAACTTTGTTTTTAGTTTTTAATATCAGCAACAAAGTAATTATCAGGTAAAAAAAAAAAAAAAGGAATTATCAGGTAACTTTTCCTTTTTCCTCACATCTGAGATATGCATTTTTCCTTTGTTTTAGAGAGCATTGCTTCCCAAATTCCTCATTCGAGGCCATCTCAACTCCACCAACTGTACAATTACACAGCCACTGACGGGCGAGCTGGTGGTTGAGCACTCGGATGCTGCCATTGGGAGCATCGAGCTGCAGCTGGTCCGAGTGGAGACCTGTGGTGAGTCCCTGCTCTCTGCCTGTCACTCTTGTGTCATCAGTCATTGAAATGGTGTGGGTGAGCCAGGTGTGATGGTGCACACCACTAATCCCAGTCCTCTGGGTAACTAAGGCAGGAGGATTGCAAGTTTTTTTTTTTTTTTAAAGTTTATTTTATTTTCTTAAACCTCACGTATTTGTGTTATGGCCGGCTCAGCCTTCCCTTGGGGGGTGGGGGGATGGGCAGCGCAGCATGTGGTGCCGGGCATCGAGCCATGGTCCCTGCAGTGAGCCTAAAGTTTCCGACGCATGCACTTTAGACCCCTGAGTCATCTCACCAGCCCGAGGATCACAAGTTTGAGCCCAACCTAAGAAACTTACCAAGGCCCTACCTCAAAAAAAATTTTTTTAGAAGTTTTTGTTTTTTTTTTTTTAAGCTGCAGATACTGCTCTGTGCAGAGGCCATGGGTTTGATTCCCAGTACTGGGGGGGAAATGACCAGGTCTCTCAGTTGCAATGAAAATCTCAGGTTTTCTGTTACTATAACAAATTACCCAACATGGGGATTTTTTTTTTTTTTTTTTTTTTTTTTTTGTCTTTTTGAGACAGGGTCTCACTATGCAGTTCAGGCTGGCCTTGAACTCACTTCTGTAGCCCAGGCTGGTCTCGTGAACTCACTGATCCTCCTGCCTCAGCCTCCCAAGTGCTGGGATTACAGGTATATGCCACCATGCCCAGCTGATCATGGGGAATTTATCTAAAAGCCTCTTTGGCTCACAGTTCTAAGGACCTCAAGTTCCTATAGTGCATCTGGCAGAGGCTATCCTGCTATGCCATCTTGAAGCAGGCTGTGTCACCCAGGCAAATGGAGCGGGCATGCCCGAGAAAGCTCACTTTTACTGATTGATTGATTTTTCTGAGACAGGGTCTCATTGTGTAGTTCAGGCTGACCTTGAACTCACTATACACCCAAGCTGGCTTTGAACTCTGATCCTCCTGCCTCAGCCTGGGATCACAGGTGTGCGCCATCACCTACAGCACGGCCGCTCCCTTTGAGGTCTCACTGATCCACACTTGCCTGTTGCCTCCTAAAGCCCCCGTGTGGTTTGTTGGAGAACAGCGAGTGGCAGGTTCGGACACTGTCTGGAACCCTGTAGAGCACACTGGAGGGGGCGTGTGTGTCGGTGCAGCTTGGTGCAGAGCCGGCCGAGAGGTCCAGCGATCCAGCTGATGTGTCCTGATGTGGTGATATTTCCTCCCTTCCCCAGGGTGTGCAGAAGGCTACGCTCGTGATGCCACAGAGATTCAGAACATTCAGATTGCTGACGGCGATGTCTGCCGGGGCCTCTCGGTCCCCATTCATATGGTCTTCCCTAGGCTGTTCACCTGCCCCACGCTGGAGACTACCAACTTCAAAGTGGGTAAGCAGCACAGGCTGGATCAACACAAGCGATCCTGGGAAGGTGTGACCCTCATAGAGGCCTAATGAATGCTGCTGTCCTAGCTGGCTCTTGGGAACGGTGCTTACATTGTTCTGCTCCTGTGAAGCTTGCACCATCACACAGGGTCACCATGTCACTGCAGGCTTGCTCAGGTGGTGTGAGTCCTCATGAAGATAGCCAGCCTGAGTAAAAGGCAGGCCAGCAAAGGTTGGTGTGGATAGGGGCGGGGCCCTAGCAAGACCTGGAGTGAATGGTAGCCACCAGGAATGCTCTGACGCCTCCAACCCACTGTGTCTCTGGCCTCTGCCGTGACTGTGTGTAAAGATTTGAGCACAAGGCCTGAACTGTGTCCTGTATGGGGTTTTCTATCCCACTTTTTGCCTAGGTGCCCACTTGTCCATCAGCTTTTTTTTTTTTTTTTTGTATTTTAGTAAGGGTCTGCAGGATCTCATTACATAACTCGAACTCAGTGGTTCTCCAGTTTTCAGCTTCCCAAGCACTGGGATTATAGGCATGCAGCACCACACCCAGTCTTAATCGCTGTCTCAGCACGCTCTAGGGGCAGGACTGACACAGACAGTTGGGGATTAAACCCTGGCCACTGAGTCTGCATAAGCTTTTATATTATGGCCAGCTCAGCCTGCCCTGGGGTGGGGCTGGCACAGCATGTGGTGCCAGGGATCGAACTGTGGTCCCTGCAGTTGCCTAAGCTTGCCTAAGCAGGCGCTTTAGACTACGGAGCTATCTCGCCGGCCCTCCATCAGCTTTTAATTGTTTGACCAAATACCTGTTAGAAACAACTTAAAGGAGGAAATCTGTGTTTTGGCTCTGGAGGTTGCAGTCCATGGTCAGCTGGTTCCAAGGCAGAAGGGCCAGGCAGAGGAAGGCTGCTTGCTCACAACAGCCAAGATGCAGCGAGCCAGACAGAGGACAGGGCTGGGGGCAGGCACAACCTTCAGAGGCATGCCCCTGGCAACTGCTGCCTCTCTGTCCCTGTGGGCTCTGGATGAGTGACTCCAACGATGGGGTTAGGGTCCCTGTGACTCAGTTACCTCTCTAGGCCTCACCTCTGAACATAGGAGACAGGGTGGACAGCTAATTCTCTCCCGTAACACTGGTGTTCAGTGGTTTTGCTGTACGCTTGAGGCAACACCAAGCAGGACCTAGCACAGAAGTCCAGGTGGCGTGTGAGTGCTCCCTCACCATTAGAACTTGAAAACAAGCTGGGTATGCTGATGCACGCCTATAATCCCAGCACTTGGGAGGCTGAGGCAGGAGGATCGGTGTGAGTTCAAGAACAGCTGGGCTACAAAAGTGAGCTCAAGGCCAGCCTGAGCTGCATAGCGAGACCCTGTCTCAAAAAAACTTGTGTGTCCCTAGTAAGCCTGGTGTTCGGGGCCTGCTGCTCCATGCAAGTGCACATGAGCCCTCTCTCTCCTTGTCCTGCAGAGTTTGAGGTCAACATTGTAGTGCTGCTTCACGCTGATCACCTCATCACCGAGAACTTCCCGCTGAAGCTCTGCCGCGTGTAGCCTGGGAGCAGGGAAAGCACATGGCCAGAGGGGCAGCTCGGACCACCAGGGAGCTGAGGCCAGCAGCACGTGCTGCTTCTGTGCTTGTTCTGTATCAGAAATGAACCTGACTTCTTCCATTCCCTCGGGGCTTCTGGTGCGCACAGGCACCTGCTGAGCCCTTGCCTGTGGCAGACTGCGTGTTGTGCAACCACAGAAAACATCTCTGCTGGCTCCCCAAACCGTGTTGCTCTGTAGCCCCAGGAAAGCACTTTGTCTGCAGCTTGAGTTCTGCTGGAAAGGGACATCCTAGGGACAGAGGGAAGCCTCTCTGAATGCTGATGGCAGAGGGTCTGGCCAGGCCACAGGAAGGGTGCTGGCCTTGTACAGGCACTTGTGAGGGGAAGGTTGCTGTCCAGCGAGGCGTGCCGTGTGCACCCACTGCAAACATGGAGCCTTTCTCCTCTATTCTGACGTTCCCTATGGCATTTTTCATGGTTACTTCCCATTGTTAGGGGATTGGAATAGAAGCATTCTGTGCTTTCACAGGCCTGAGGGTGTTCGGCACCGGTGGCCGGAGTTGGATGTCTGCAGGCTCCAGAACTGGCTCACACCTTCGTGCTTCCGTATTCCCAGAGTAGAATGTGTTTCCACTCTTGTTCCAGGGTGGTGCGTAATGGCAGCAGGCTCTGCATAGGGTGGACGGTAAGGGTGCATCTCTGTGGGAGATGCCGGCCGTGCCTGTGGCCTGGTGGACTTGGGCTGCCCCAACTCACCTGAGGGACTGAACTTCCAGCCAGGCTTTTCCTCAGCCTTGTGTCCTGGCTAATGGACTGTGGTGAGTCTGTGCCCTAGGTTTCCTCCTTGGGCCCTGCCCTCAGTGAGATGCCAATGGAGCCCTGCTGCCTGCCGGGCACACAGCCTGCCCTCTGGAGGTGCTGCTCATGCCAGGCTGGCTCGCGCTGAAGGCTTCAGGCTGTCTCCTTGGCTCTGCAGCACCCTGTTTGGCTTCTCTGGGGGCACCACCAGTGACACCGTAAGTCTGAGCTGAGTCATCCAAGAACTGGCTCATCGAGAATACATTTCTGGCTTGTAAATCTTTTATTATACTCACCTGACTGCTGTAATTTTCTGTCCTTGCTGATGTCTTTTAAACACAGAAGTTAGAACAAAGAGGCCATGCTTTCTGGGGGTTTTGTAAGGAAATCATTTTTAATGAAATAAAAAATTTTAATGAATCTAAATGAAATCATGAGAAAAGTCTTGGTACGTATATATTGTGTACTTTAGATAAATATGGTGAAGGAATAATTACTACCAAAAGTGACAGTCCAGCTCCCTTTGTGATTTCATTCGCTCCCAAATAGCGAGGTAAGGGATCGAGCTGGCCGCCCCACTCCACTTCTCCTGACATCTCCACGTCGATTACTGTGCAGAGCTCAGATGTCTGCTGTCTGGGACAGCAGCCGGCCTTGCTCTTGGCCCAGCCTGAGGAGTGGCCAGGTTCTCCATTTGACCAAGAGGAAATAGAAGGAAAGAAAGCTATGAACTGTGAATCCAAACAGTATTGTTCTGGCCACGCATGGTGGCGCATGCCTGTAATCCCAGCACTTGGGAGGCCAAGGCAGGAGGATCAATGCGAGTTCGAGACCAGCCTCGGCTACAAAAGTGAGCTCAAGGCCAGCCTGAACTGCATAGCGAGACCCTGTCTCACAAAGACAAAAAAAAGTATTGTTCTGGTATAGCATTTTAGGGGATGAACACATTTTTGTAATTACTCAAGCAGAAATGTGACCTGGCTGTACTTAGCTCTTAGCTACATCATGGGTTGAGGGTGAAGATAAGGCTGCATGTCAGAGATGCAAGTTAAAAAGAGAGCCAGAGCCCTGGGCCTGGCCCGGCCTCATCTAGGCCTCACCTCACCCAGGGCCTGTGTCCTGACCTTGGCAGCCTGGCTGGTGCTACCATCACAAGTCATGTGAGTCTGAATTTCCCTGTAGAAAGCCAAGGAGCAAGCAGCCTCCACATATTGGCAGTCACAGTGCTGCTCAGATTGCTAGTGGTGCCCCAGCATTCCCCTGCACAGTTGTGGCTATGTTTTGCAAAACCCACAACCCTGGCTTCAGACTGATTTCCTAGGTGCCTCTGCAGCAGCCCTGGTCATGTAGCAGCATAGAGCCATGTGACAGCACCAAACAAGTGAGGGTATGCCCTCATCTGCAGCAGTGTCCCCAGCAGAGCATGCGCAGAAAGTGGCAGGAGAAAGGCTTCCACGTGGCAGAGCCACCAGCTGTTGGGCCTCAGTGCTAGTGTATGTCAGCATGACAGCCCAGCGTCCACAGTCCACACTGCACAGGGCTGTGCCAGGGCAGGAGTCCCCAGGTTTCAACCCTGCCCGTGCTGTCGATAGCACTCATGGACTGCTGTGGAAGGCTCCTGACGGCGAGTCATCAGGAAAAGCAGGATAGTACTGAGGTAGTGAACAAGTCTCATAAGTAGTAGTTACCTACTTGACCTCCTAACTCCTGTAAAGAAATTACAAAGAAGTGGGCACCAGAGTACTGTTCTTGATGCGTCTTAAGTAGAGCCCTAAACCTTTCTCATTGGCTTCGGAAGGAGAACTCTTCCCCCTTTATCCACATGTCACCCTAATTTAACTGGCTCTATTGTCTGGGCTGTCCTTTTGGATGATCCATCTCCTAGACTGTTACCCTGTGAGTTACCCTTTTCATGGCCCCTGCTGTGCTAATTGTAATCCTGAGGTAGCTTCCAGAACAACTCGTTTGGTTTTGTTTTAGAAAGTTTCCATCCCTGGCTTCTATTTTGTTGCACTTATCCTGTCAATATTTCCACTGTGATGCAATACCAAGTTTTTCTTTCTTTATGCAAGGCTGACGTTAAATTTTTCAGAAATCCAAAGATTGTACTATACAATTCTCTTTTAAAATTGCAACAATTTCATTTGGAATTTCTGCTTTGTTCCTGTACGCAGTTTCTATGCTGGTGAACTTCTGCTCTGTTAGCAAAGGTAGTATCAATAGCTAGCTAGTGAACCATTTGTCAGTGTCACATTCTGATTAGAAGATGGGCACAACAAGTGTGCTCACATAATTTTTTTATTCTTTCTCATTCATATTTATTTATTTAACTTATTTATTTTTTGTCTTTTTGACACAGGGTCTCACTATGCAGTTGAGGCTGGCCTTGAGCTCACTTTTGTAGTCCAGGCTGGTCTCGCACTCACACCGATCCTCCTGCCTCAGACTCCCAAGTGCTGGGATTACAGGTGTGCTCATCATTCATTTTATTACCATATAAATAATGATCTGATGGCTGAGTTCCAGAATAAAATTCTAAATTGAAAGCTATCCTTTGTTTTTGTTTGTTTCTTTGTTTTTTGCAGTACTAGGGATTAAACTCAGGACCTTACACTTGCCAGGCAAGCGCTTATTCCACTGAGCTATCTGCCTGGCTAAAATTCTAAATTGAAAGCATAAGTCTTCACATCTATAGGGGCATATATTTTTATATTGTGTGTGTATATATATAATTCCATATAGTTTTTCATGTATCTGGTACAGGGTCTCACTACGCTTTTCAGATTAAGTGATCTTCCTCTTTTCAGCATCCCCACAGCTAGGATTACAGGCATGTGTCACCACACCCTGTCTTGGTAGCCGGCTCAGTGTGTCCTAAGTCAGGGTAGGTACAACATGTGGTCCCTGGTCCCAGGGATCAAACTCCAGTCCCTGTGCTTGCCTAAGCAGGCGCTTAGTCCACTGAGCTATCTTGCTGCCCCCTTTTAAGCCATATTTTGAGTCATTACTGTTCCATCTGTCTTTTACATTCCTGTTATTACCATGAGAAATACCTGCTAAGTATAGCAGACCAATGCATGCTTTCAGTTCAGCTAGTGAGGTGTTATATTTTTTAATATGGCTGTTGGTGCATATAGAATGCTTTACTCTGTCAGCCTTTATGTATTTTACAGCATCTTGTAGCATTTCATCTGTTAAAATTTTCTACACTGACAATGTGTCCAATATTGTTTATCACTCTCAAGACTTTATTTTCAGACCTAGTTACAACATTGGATCATTCCATCTGGTTGCATGGCCATTTCCTAACATTTCAACTAGTTGAACATACATTGCTGTTTCCTTCAGATTCCAAAACAAGAAGGTCTTCATTCCCTGTGTCTGTATCAGCCAAATTTTGCTCCATTTCACTGTCACAGGAACTGTGGCTCAGATGGCCAACATCAAAGTTGTCATCACCATCCACTGACACCACTCTTCTGTTAGAAAAGCATGTATTTTACCATAATGGGTCGTCTTCATCATCTGTGCATGAGTAATCTGATGATTCACTCCAAAACTTGCAAATCTGGTTTTTCATGTGCCATTGTACTGAATTGGACTACTTCCAGAAAAATCAAAAGAAACTTCTTATAAAACAATAATCTTGGAGTGGTATGATCTGTTGGACCCCTTGAGATGATCCAGTAAATGTATGCAAAACAAAATGACAACATAAGGTGAGTAAAAATCCTGTTTAACCGCTTTTGCAAATGTGCATACACCTTGTCATTCATCATACCAAGTGGGAGAACACAGATTGCTTCCTGTATTCCTCAGGGAAAAGTATTGAGATGCACAGCTGGCTACTATGCTAAAGTACAAATTGTGTAGCAGTAGAAAACTAAGGATAGGCCCGCTGGACCCAGTCTTGTGTACCTGGCCTCAAACGCCTGTTGACATTTCTTATCAGCAAAGTAGCTCCCTTTCTTCACTTCTTTTTAGAGCTTCATAAAACGTCCTAGCTAATGCCCCAGAACTGGGTATCTGTATTCACCACCAGTTGGCCATACAAAGCTGAGTTGCTTCCTGGTCTGGGGAGAGAATAATGAGGTGATTGCTTGGCTTTGTTTCATTGCCAAAGCTCAGGTCCTGGTGTTAAAATGAAACTCCAGCTTTGCACTGCTGCAAGGAAATCTGGGCCTTGATGGGTGAGATCTTGTAACTGTTCTGCCCAGAAAGTGAGGACAGTAATGGTATTATTGTCCAAGTCCTGGTGGGTGCATCTAGCAATTATAAATCATCCATATACTGTTTTAGTGCCAACTCTTAATTCTTTGGTTAATGATCGCAAGTAGAAGAGGACTATACCTAAGCCCTTGAGGAAATACAGCCCAAATATACTGAATACCTCCAGTGAATCAAGGTTCTGCCATTGAAAGGTGGAAAAAAAAAGTGAATAAATATCATGACTCCACATGAGGGTGGGGATACAAGAAAAGGCATCCTTCAGATCTAGGACAAAAAATTACTTAGCTTCCCTGGGGGTCCTTATTCTCGTAATCAGGGAATAAGGGTTAGGTACTAATGAGGTTTGTAGGAATTAGTGCCTCATTAATTGCACAGAGGTCTTAAACAGACCTGTACACTCCGTTGGGTTTTTTCACTGCCAGAATACTGTTACAGGGGGATTGCCAAGATCTAATGAGCTAATGGCCTCAAAATTAACTAAATCTTTTTGAGACAGCATGTTGGCATGCATGTCAGGCTGGCCTTGAGCTCACTATGTAGCCCAGGCTGGCCTCAAATTTGTGATCCCCCTGCCTCAGCTTCCCCAGTGCTGGGATTATAGGTGTGCCACATCACACTCAGTTTAAGCTGTTTTTAGTGAAGTCCATATTCACAGCAAATCCTGGTGTTAGTATCTCAAATTTATGCCTGTTCCTGAGCCCTTATTTTCTCAGGAATTTGCTGAAGTCCTACATTAGGATTTAGGAGAGACAACAGATTGCCTGCTGAGACCCCACGGAAACCTTTGCTGATCTTTAAGAGAGACAGAGGTACCTAATTTGTTAAGGACGTCTTCCTCACAAAGGTGTAGGGCATTCAGGGACATATAGAAAGGCTTGGATAATGTAGCAGATTTGGTCTCAACTCGGAGAAAGTAAAATTTCTTGTCATAGGCTGCCCATCCACACTGCTACTCTATAGTTAACATCAGAGAGAGGGCCAACTGACAGGCTGGTTCTGGACAGAGGAGGCAGCTCCTGTGTCTAGGAAGAGTTCTGTTTTCCCACGTGCCACGTCAGGGATTACCCAGGGATCCACTGGCATGACATTTATTGCTTCTGGCTGTAGTGGTGCCTGGACGAGCATCCGCTTCCCCTCTCCGCACTTCTGGTCCTAGAGAACTCCATCCATTATAGATAGGGTTGGCCTGAGCTACTGCCCAAATAATTCCTTTTAAATTGGTTTCAGTTAGGACATCCTCCTTTCAGTGATACACTGATTTCTACCTAATGCTTTCTGAGTAAGTTTAAAAGAGCCTTTTGAGTTACCCTGAGGTGGAAGTTGTATTACATCACCAAAAGTGGACTCTTTCTCTCATCTCTTTACCTTTCTTTGCCTCTTTGCCTGGTCCCAGTTATAGATATTGAAGGCTTCCTCCACTGAAGTTGAAAGTGGAGGAAGGGTACTCCCTCATGTATTTATAACTTATATTTATAACTTTCCCCTAATGTGTGAGGCACCCTCCATTATATGTTATATCCATTAGAGCTTTCTTCTCTGCCAGCCCTGGGCCAGCACAGATTGAGCTCATAGTAATCCTTCTGTCTTCAGCCTCTCGAGCACTAGGAGTACAGGTGTGTGCCACCATGCCTAGTCTCAGCCCTAGACCGTGTCTTTCAAAAGACCTTTGGTGAGCAATCTGAAAGGACAGCAGAATTCTCCTTTTTTTTTGCAGTACCTCTTTGTCCCTCTCATAACTGATAGGCTTAACCTGACACCTTTTCATTCCTTCTGAAATGCACCCAGTCTCAGCAGGCCAGTCTCAGCGTGCCCCAGGGGTGGAGCCTACATGGCATGCAGTGTATCGAACCCTGGTTCCTGAGTCTGCCTAAGCAGGTGCTTTAGTCTGCTGAGCTATCTGGCTAGCCCTCACCAGCCTTTTAAAGAAATTCTTTCCCATCAGGAGTACAGCAATGAGTTAACACTGCAGTCACATCCATTCAGGTCAGAAGAGAAATTATTCTCAGTAATTTCATCCCTCAGCTTACCAAGACCCTTGGAGAGACTGCTAAGCCTTTCTTTACAACAAGCCATGTCTATCACTGGGAAGGGAGCGTGTATGCTGATAACTTTTCTATCCTCACCTGACACTTCCTGCAAGGGCAGAGGATCCTCAGTGAAGCAGGACATTAGTTTATTTTTTGGTCTCAATCTCACTGGGTAGGGGTTGTTGGGGTAGGAGCTGACAGACAGGAAAGGCAAGGTGGCCTCCTCTTTTTTTCTTTTTCTTTTTTCTTTTTGTCTTTTTGAGACAGGGTCTCGCTATGCAGTTGAGGCTGGCTTTGAGCTCACTTTTGTAGCCCAGGCTGGTCT
>PVKN010002148.1:0-44645 GCA_004027915.1 Capromys pilorides
CCCCTCCCTCCTCCCTCTCCCTTCCTGGCACCATGAGGTAAGTGGCTCCTCTCATGCCCTTCTTCCTGCCTCCCCAGGAGCCTTAAGAGCCAGCTGACCACAGACAGAAGCCGTTCATGTCCTCCTCCTCTGGCCTGATCCTTTAAGTATTTCATCCGAGTAGCAGAGATCTGCCTATCCTGCGCCCATGCACAAAACAGCATCCATGTTTCATTTATTCCTTCAGCACGTGTCACCAGCATCATGCTGGCCACAGAACAGGACAAGGAGACTTGTGCTGGTCCCTGTGAGGACCAGCACGGCGTGCTGGCGACCTGTGTTATGGACAAAGAAGCTGGAGCTTGGGCAGCCAGGCTGCAGCGGCACCAGCTACCAGGCTCCATGGCACCCCCACGGGTCCCTGGGCCACGGGAAGGACAGCGCCATCAGCGGCCCACGTGACCCTGGGAGGAGAGCAACCAGGTCTGTGTGAGTGTGGCCCCCGGGGCTGAGCACAAGGACACCTTGCACAGGTGGGGTGAGGACTCATCTGGTGGGCGGAGAAAGGAGGTGTCTGGTGTGTAGGAGCTGGAAGAGGCAGGGCTTGGAGCACTGTCCTGTCCTCCGGCATTCGGAGGGCTGCACCCCAGGACAGCAGGAACCAGCTGGAGCCAGGAGCTGGGTCACAGGTACCTGGGGGCAAGGACAATGGAGGCAGAGTGGTCCCCTCCCCACAGTGAGGTGGCTGTGCCTGCCCCGGGGACTGCTCAGAGCTGAAATGGGTGACTTCTGCCTTACAAACTTGCGTGGTCACTGGGGGCCCTTGAGCCCCGGTCCAGCTTGAGCCCAGAGCCATGGGGACCTTCCGCAATCCTCGAGACCCCCAAGACTTCTCCTTGGAAGAAACAAACAGGCGCCTCACAGACACAGGGCACACAGAAGGCTGCGGGGATGGACATGGGGTGCAAGCAGAGGGCAGGGAAGCAGCTTGGGGGCCCCACTTTGTGCCAGCTGCCCTTCCTCTCTTCCTGTCTCCCCCCTCACTCCCACCTTTCCTTCCTCCTGTGTCATAATACTCTCTGCGATCCCAGGGATTGTCGTCCAGCAGGATACAAAAAATGATAAACAAGGGTCGGTGAGATGGTTCAGTGGTTTAAAGCGCCTGCTTAGGAAAGCTTAGGCAACCACAGGGACCGCGGTTCAATCCCTGGCACCACATGCTGTGCCAGCCCCACGCCCAGGGCAGGCTGAGTGGGCCATAAAAAAAAAAAAAAAATAAGCAAGCACCTCGGAAGGCCGAGCCTCTCCAGACACGGCGCTGTGAGAACCTGGCCAGGCATCAGCTCGGCGCGCCCTCATGCCCTTCCCACGCCCGGCCTTCCCACAAGCACTCCTTAGCATTTTACCAGATCGATGCCGAGCTCATGCGTCATCTGCATCCCTCGGGGCATCCGATCATTAGCCAGGAACCTGAGAACCCGTCCCCGCCCCACCTCTCTCTCTAGACCGGGCCTACCTGTTAGCAAATCCCGCTGGTTCTGCCCTCAAACTGCCCCAGCCATGTGCCCAGCTGCCCCTCCCCCAGGCTGCCCTCCCTCTGGCTGGGTGTCCCCCTGGCTGCCGCATCCCCGTGTTGCCTGGCCAGCGTCTGTCCGAGGCACACAGCCAGTGTGGCCCTCGTTAGCTCAAGGTCTGAACCTCCCCAGCCATGTCCTGCCACAGTCCGTGGGCAGTGTCCCGTGGCTGCACCCTCTCCCCCTGCACTACGGCCCTGACGACCTCCTCCACCCAGCCAGCGCCACAGGGCCTGCACAGCTGCTGTCCCCTCTGCCTGGAGATTCCGCCCCAGAAGCCCTTGCAGCAAACCCTCCTGTCCAGCCATTTGACAGAAGTCTGCGTTGCCTTTGCCTGCTTGGTCTTTCCCCATGTGGGCCAGCTTTCCAAAACTGTGACAAAGTACCCAAGAAAAACGACCTGCAGGGCGGAAAGGTTCATTTTGGCTCACAGTCTCAGAAGGCCCAGCCATGGTAGACTGGCCAGATCGCTTTGGGCCTGTGGCAAGGCAGAGCGCTGTGGTGACAGCACAGCAAGTCACTCACTCTGCACTGTCAGGAAGCGAATTGGGAGAGAGAGGTGGGCGGGGCCAGTGTCCCGTTAGCTCCGCCCATACCACGCCCTCAGTGACCTCACTTCCTCCTGATAGGCCCCACCTCTTCAAAGGGGCACCACCTCCCAACCCTGGTCTGCGGACCACACTTTTCTTACATGGGCCTCTGGGGGACATTTCAGACCTAACCATGGCAACACTGAGGGATATATGCATTTTACGCCTATATCCCCATCCCTAGGTAATCCAGACAGATGAAAGAAGCCGTGGGTACCCGGCGTGGCTGTGGCACTCACCCGGGTAATCCCAGCATTCAGGAGGCCAAGGCGGGAGGACCATCGCAAATTTGAAGCCAGCCTGAAGAGTCAGTTCGAGACCAGCCTGAACTACAGAGGGAGACTCCGTCTCAAAAAAGAAGAGAGGGGCCAGGGAGAGAACTCAGTAGAATAAGCACTTGCCTGGCAAGCGGAAGGTCCTGAGTTCAATCTCTACTACCGCAAAAAAAAAAGGGGGAAAGAGAGAGGCACCCGTGATTAAAATTAGATAATTTTTAGTAAGCACATGCCTACCTCGTACCCTGCCCAGCCATTCCGGTCCTGGGCACTTACAGAGAACGCTCCTACCGCAGGCTTCACCCAGCGCCCATGGTAGCTGCATTCCCGCTACCTGGACAGCTGACGGCACCTCACAGGCCCACCTGCAGAAGAGGGGGCAGGTGCACCGCAGGTGCACGCGAGGCAAGTGACGCGGAAATGCGTAAGGAATGGCGCGCCACGCCAGAGCGGCTGTGCCGCGAGGAACAACTGTGAACTCGGACAAAGCGCGAACGTGCCTGCCTCCCGGTGCACCCCGGCCCCGCAGCGTTCCACAGGCCTGCGCTTGAGGGCCTTAGTCCCCAGCCTGCCCCCAGCAGCAGGCGGTGGGATCCTTAGTGGGGTCTTCCAGCCGTGGGCGGAGGCCCTGAAGGAGTCTGGCGAGACCAGCCCATCTCTTTTCTCTCTCTAGCTTCCTGGTGCCGTGAGGTAAGCAGCTCGCTCGGCTGCGTGCTCCTGCCGTGGCGTATGCTGCTGCCGCTGACCCAAAGTCAACAAGCCCAGCCAACCACGGGCTGAAACCTGCAAAACTGTAAGCCACAATGACCTCTTCCTCTTGCTGCATGGACGGCCTCTGGCACTGTGTTACAGTAACAGGAAGCTGGCTATCACACTCCTGGAGGCATCGAGAGCAGACGGACCCTGGAGGGGGTTGGCTCTGGCAAAAAGAGAAGTGAATTTTGCCCGTCAATTGGGTTGTCTCGCAGCGTGTCACTGGAGGGCTGTCCTCCTGAGCACTCAGCAGAGCTAAAGCCACCATCAAAGCCCGTGATCTCTGAGCTTTAGGAAGCAGCCAACAGCACACAGGGCAAGGACAGGAGCAGAGGAACAAGGCAAAAGGCAGGGCTGAGGGCGACAAATCCCAGCTGTGGGCTCAGGCCAGACCGCAGCCCTCCGCCTGGCACGCATCGGGCACAGACCACGCTCACGTGGAAGCTGAAGGCAAAGCAGCTTCCGTGGGTGGCACAGGCCTCTAGGAAGCAACCAAGAGACGATGGTGGGGGTTCAGCCACGAGGCACAGTCGTGGCTCCTGCTGCAGGGGCTGATGGGAGAATGACACTGGGAAGCCAGGCCAAAGGTCCAGGCTGAGTGCCCGGCGCTGTTAGCTTTCTGGCCACTAGCTGATGCGATCACGGTGACAGTGTCGATGATTATTATGGGGTGGCGGCAGTGGGGATGCTGGGGGTGATGGCAATGCCAGTGGCAGTGGGAGTGACGGTGGTGGTGACACGGAAACCAGCAAGGAGAGGGGTGAGGACGCGGCCCTCCTGGGCCCAGCGCAGTGCACAATGATCTCGTGCTGCCGGGGTGCAGGAGGTGCTGCAGGACGTCAAGGGCCGAGTAGGCGCAGGCTTCCCTTGAGTTCACGTCCGCTCTGAAGCCCACGGGTCATCTGTGGTTAAGCCCAGCGCGCGCAGACTCCACCACGCCACACATTAACGTGCGGTTTCACCGCGCGAGCTGGGCCACATATCAGGATTAAGGAGGGGACTCCCTCGCACTTTATTGCATCTTGGGGAGTCGTATTTAGTAACGTGATTAACTGTGCTATAAGGATTTTAAAGAATCTCGCTGTAGCTGGGATGATTCAAGTACATCTCAGGGTGGCAAGCGCACCAGTGGACACGGCTTGATTCCTTCACTCCCGAACATGTAAGCATCTACTCAGCCCGAACCCCTGCGGCCTTCAGGAACGACTCAGTCCCCGAGGCTTTGGCGTACAGTGAGTGAAGAGGACCCAGGGCCGAGGAGCAGCCCGGAGCTGAGGCTTGGCTTGTGAGGGGCGGTGGTTGGGTCCCGGCAGAGGAGCCGTGGGCTCTGCGCCACACCAGGGAGGGCGCAGTGGCCAGAATGCAGAGGGGTCTCCCAGGGATGGGAAGAGCCCTGTGTTAGTAAAACAGGGGCTCCCTGGGAGAGGGACTGCAAGGGGGGTGACCTTAGCTAGGCCGAGAAGAGGGCGAAGGCTGAGCAGGGGGACCTTCCTTTGCCGGTCCCTCTCCCTAAGCTGGGGAAGTCCCAGGCAGGAGGTTAGCAGGACCCAGGTCAGATCAGGCAGGCGGTGGACAGGCAGGGCCGAGGGCCAGGGGCAGCCATGTCCTGTCGGTGACGCGTCTTCCTGGAGGTGGTGGGGCACAGGGCTCAACCCCTACTCTGGGGAGCACTGGTCCTGTAGCCTCTACGCTCTCCTTGACTGCATCACCTCCGGTACAAATCACTCAGAAAATACTTTGCAAGTCCCTGGTGACAGTGAATGAAATCAACACTAATTCCGAGGGATGCTAAAAATATCCTGATACAGATGCGGGTGCATAAATGTGGGAATTTAGGAAGCAGAAAATACAAAAGCAGGACCGTGTTAATGAGGGCTGAACTCATTGTGTGTAAAGAAAAAAAAAGCATTTACCTTCGAGTTTTTTGTTTTTTTCAGAAAGTATAAAGCCTGATATAATTGACTTATTCTTTTCCTATTTAAGCAGTGAGTGAAAATATTGTGCGATTAATCTTGCCAATTCTGTGAAGCTATGATATCGAGAGAAATTTAATTTCGTTTATTGAATGAACTAACGAGAGAATGTGTTATTCTACCTGGTTTGGTTGAAGCGCGGGCATGGGGGGGCCTCCCCACTCGGGTGACCCCAGGTCCTTGGCACTCTCAGCTCTGTGCCTTTCCCTGCACAGGCAGACCTGGGGACCAGCCCCAGGGCTGGGAGGTCACTTGGATCGTGGGGCCATCGTGTCCTGCACCCAGGATCCAGAGCGTGGCTGGGGGTGGGGGGGCAGAGTTGAGCCAGGACATAAGTCAGCCAGGCAATGCTGGGGTCCTGGGCTGCCAGAGAAAAACGCCATGCAGGGAGGGGGGTGCTTAACATCAAAATGTGTTCCCCCACAGCCCAGGCAGCCTTTGTCCCCTCCCTTTTGGGTCCGATGTGCGTCACTCAGTGGGGAGCTAAGAATCTTCCTGCAGACCTCAAGGGGAGTTGAGAAATCTCGAGCGTCTCCTTCCTGTCAGAACCTGGCAAGGTCCCTGCTCTGCCACGAGGGCCATTGGTGGTGACAGAGAGGTCAGCGTGGTCGGCCTCCCCAGCTGACCCACCAGAGGCATGGCAAAGGGAACCTTGAAACGACACTCACGGCTTGGAGGCAGATTTATTTAACATCGGCAGGGCCCTGACAAGAACTCGACCCTTATAAAAATGTCAGGCCTCGAAGGCCCAGGGAAGGAGGCTTGGGTGGAGCTGCAAAGGGAACATACAGAAGCAGAGGACTAGGCTGTCTTTGACTGGTTCCTGCAATGTGCATCTCAGGGCCTGCTGTGCATCACTAGGAGACAGTAGTGACAGGAATGGTTACCTGGGCAACTAACAGACCGGCTGAGGGTGACTGTTCCTACAAATCCAAACACGACTCTGGGCCATGCTGCCTAACGCTCCAGGGCCCAAGGGACAGCCCTGGAGGTCCCTGACCTCTGCCTCTAAGGCGGTGCCTATTGCCTTGTCCTGAGTAGGAACAACATGGCAGCCTCACCTGGGGGAAGGCAGGGGCAGAGGGAACGGATGCTGCGTGGAGCCTCTTGGTCAGGGGCCTTGTCCCACTCAAAAGGCCTCTCTGGCTGTCCCCACAGCTGGATTTGGGACCCACAGGACACTGCACACCAGCTGGGCTTCAGCAGCTCGGAACCCCTGGAAAAAGACATCCTGGCTCCAGAAGGAGGACTTAGGGGGAGACTGCAGTGACGGTGTGTCTAGAGGGAGCCCTGCGGGGAGCAGGACCACAGAACCCAGGAGCGGGGTCCAGAGCCACAGAGGGGCCCCCACACCTTGACCAGCCTTTCCCCCATGAGGCAACACTTTTCCCAGGGCAGGGTTTTCGTTTCCTTTTGCAGCCCCAGGGAGGGAGCCCAGGGCCTCCCCACTGAGCTGCAGCCCCAGCCCTTCTTTTCTTCTGCTTGGAGACAGGGTTTCTCTACGTCACTCAGTAGTCTAGGCCAGGCTCCACCTTGTCATCTGCCCGCCTCAGCCTCCCAGAGAACTGGGCAACAGTTCTGGGCGTGAGTGCTCTGTTTCGACAGCTCCAGGACCCTGGCCCGGCGCCCTCCCAGGGACCAGCCCAGCACACGCATCCTGGGATCCCTGCAGTGGAAGTGCTTGGGGCTGTTGCTCCAGTCAGGACCCTGAGAAGGAGGTTAAGGGGCTCCCCCACCACCTGCATCTGTGGGAAGGCTGGGAACTCCAGCAAAACCTTACAGCCAGGCCGACCCATGTCGCAGAGGGGCTCTGGCAGTGCCCCCCCCCCAGTCCCTGGGCCCAGGTCCTCCCTGGTGTATTCAGAGGCTGAGCAGACCCAGGCCTAGCCTAGTCACAGCCGCCGCCCTCTGTGCCAGCCTCACCATGGGGCTGTCCTCATGTGGGCACCTGCAGAGCGGCAGCTCTGTCCCCAGAGAAGCCAGGTATCAGTCACACAGGCTCTGAGATCGATGTGGAAGTGCAAACGCTCAGTAGGAACCCCATGCCCTGCAGGGCAGTGACACGGCAGGGCTGGGTGCCCATCTGCAGTGCTTGGCACATCGAACCCTTTATCACCCGTCACCACAAGGCCCTGAGTGTTTGGAGCAGATCGGATGCAGGCACGGTAAATTAGAAAGCTGTGTTCTGCTTAACCCCTCCGATGGGAAGGAGGAACCTGCCCCATGCTGTTCTTTCCAGAAAGAAAAATGAGGCCGCTCTTGCCATTGTCCAGGCTCCAGTAACACAGCACGTGAAACTACTTTCAAACCTTAAGCCACGCACAGCAGGGCAGGAGCAGGCCTGTGTGGCTGAACGCTCTACCCTAACTGGGAGGGCGCGCTCCGGCCCCTGCAGCTGGGCAGGTGGGCAGCAGCGCGGTGTCCCCATCTATGACTGGGGACACATGATGACCCAGCCACCTGCACAAGCTCGGGACAGCTGGACAGGCCATCGCCGCCCCGAGCTCCTCCTAGCTCACCCACAGCAGGCTCTTCCTGGTAAACAAGCTCATGCTAAACTCCACGCTGAGGCCACTTCCTGCACAGCCCCAAGAAAGCCAGGAGAAAGTGACAGAGTGGGGGTGCCAACAAGGACGGAGGGGCGGTGACCCCTGAGCAGGCGGCCCAAACACGAGCCCGGGGAGCAGAGGGGATAGGAGAGACAGCAAGTCGGCCCACATGTGACCTCCAGGGATTCCTGGGCACCATAGAAGATGGATCCCAATGTGCAGAAGACTGCAAACACAGAAGGACCCACACCCTGCCGTGGCAAAGCCGAGAAGTCAACCATGGCCTCGAAGCAGGTGAGAAGGGGCAGCCTGTAGCCACGCCCCTCCTCGTGTAAAAACTCCAAAGCCACACTGCCGGGTGGCCAAGAGCGCACGTGGGCTTCATCTCAGCCACAGCAACAGGCCACAGGCACAGCATCCCACTTAAGAGCACTAAAGTGAAGCCAGTGGAGCCAGTGGCACAGCACCCAAGGGAGCGGTGGCTTCGGAGGTCGGGGTGGGTGAAGTCCAGCTTAAGACTTGTGGAGAAGGCTGGGGAGATAGCTCTGGGGCACAAGTGCCAGCCTGGCAAGTGCAGGGTCGTGAGTTCAAACCCCAGGCCCGCAAAAAAAAAAAAAAAAGACTTGGGGGGAAGACTCTGTCCCCTTACTGGGGTGGCAACAGCACAGAAATTCATGTGCTTGTCATTCATTTTTCCTAAGCTGAACAGTAGTCTGCAAACATCAGGAACAAGAAGGCAGGATCCAGTACATGGTGCCTGAGAGGCTGAGGCTGAGGCAGGAGGATCACCATGAGTTTAAGGCCAACCTGAAACATAGTGAGAACCTGCCTCAGAAATAAAAAATTTGAGGGCTGGGGAAATAGCTCAGTAGAATAAGCACTTGCCTGGCAAGGGCAAGGGCCTGAGTTCAATCCCCAGTTCCACAAAAGAAAGAAAGAAAGAAAGAAAGAAAGAAAGAAAGAAAGAAAGAAAGAAAGAACCTTCACATAGCCCAAGACCAGCTGCCACCACAGGACTGAGAGCAATGCCTACCCAGGTATTGTGTCCCCAGCATCAGGAGGACAGGGCAGACATGCTCCTGTCACATGGGGTTCCTAGGACTTCCTCAGTCCCAGGGGCTGCCCTTCCTGAGTCCCAGGGGCTGCCCTTCCTGAGTCCCAGGGGCTGCCCCCAGGGCCAGATCTGCCTTGAACAGAAAATCTTCAAGTCCCTGGAATGAGCAACCCTCAAACAGAGAACAAAACTATGACCCAGTGACCTCTGCCTGGGGTTCAGGATTTTGTTTGCACACAGAGAGATGAGGAGGAGTCGAGAGACGCTTTTCTTTGATATGAAAACTGCCCAGCAACCAACACCCCTTTGCCCTGTGGTCTGCAGTGAATCAAGAGAAACCAATTTACACAAACCTCAGAGGCCAACAAACGCTGCAACTAGAAAACTCTTCCCCACCATGGTACACGTGGGTGGATTCAGGTTTTTACTGTATGCTGTTTTTACTGATAAATGACATTGCAGTAGACACCATGAGGCAAACAGATTTAGAACTTCTCTTTTTAATGTATTTGGTGCGGGGTCTCATGACACAGCTGGGACTCGTAGTGATCCTCCTGTTTTCAGCCTCCCCAGCTCTGGGATTACAGGCATGCATTGCCACTCCTGGACTTGGTGGCTGGCTCAGCGCCCCCAGGGGACAAGGCCATCGAAGCACATGGTGCCGGGGATCCAACCCTGGTCCCCGCACTTGCCTAAGCAGGCGCTTAGTCCACTGAGATGGGATAAATACATTTTCAGTCCCTCTGACCTCAGCCATGCAAGTTTCCAGAGGACGACCCCCGAGAGGGTCACCTGGCTGACCCTCCCCACACCCAGCCAGGGGCACGTGGTTAATCAAAGCACATGGGTCCTCAGCTTCCAGACTCCTCTACAGTGTGGTTAGCAAGAAGCTCCCACTTTTAAAAGTACATGTGACCACGTCTTTTACTATATATACACTTCTATAATTATTTCTTTAATCTCCCCGTACACAGGCAACAGTAAGCATGCCGTTTAACATGGTGAAACCGCAGACTTAGTCCTCCGCCTGGACAGCAAATTATCCCCACCAGCTCCAGTGCACGTTTAACCTGGATGTGATGCCTCTGCCGACCTGGCAGGCTGTGGAGGTGACCATGACAGGCTGTCCCCTGTACGCCTTCTTTATCACCACTCTGCAACCCTTTTTCAGGCTGGAGTGAGAAGCATCTTCCCTGCCATCCAAGAACACTTTCCTCATCACCTCCGCCTGCAGAATCACAGTGCTGGGTGACAGCAGAAATGTGCGGGCCCGCAGGGCACACGTGTGCAAAGCGACACACTGATCGCCCTGGGAAATGATCTCCATGGGGATTTCTTTGAGGGTGTCTTAGTTACTTTTTACTCGTTGCTGGGACAAATACCTGACCCTCAAAATGAAGGAAGGAAAGGTTTATTTACCTCACAGTTGCTGGAGTTTTCAGTCCATATTTGGCCGGCCCAAGGCTGAGTGGACCAGGGCAGAGAGCATCCAGTTCATGGTGGTGGAACAGCAACAATCTCGATAGAGGCAACTGACCAACCAGAGCACAGAGAGCAACAGCCATTTGAAAAGTCTCTTTGTGCTCAGTCACTCTGACGTGGGCCCATTGTGCCCTAGGGTGGAACCAATCATACCCCAGGATGGGCCCCTGATCCCGCTCTAGGGAGGAGCCAATCATATCCTAGGCAGGCCCAGGTCATGCTCCAGGGAGGAACCAACTGTACCCCATCAGCACTAAAACACAATCCCAGTGGATCATGACTCAAGTCTCAAACTCTAGAAGTCCCCACCCCCTGATTGCATGAGGCTTTGGGGGGACAACTAGCCATAAACCATAACAGAGGGAGACCTACCCAAAGAGTGTGTCACTGCCAGGCCAGACACCCTGGGCCATGGCATCCCATCTGCATTCTGGGCCAAGGGAGGAGCCAGCAGGATGGAGGTGGGGGGCTGTGCGAAGCCTCCACCCAGCTTGCACAGGGACTGCAGGTGGCTCCCGGGGGGCCCCACTGGTAGTGTGGCTCGGAGTCACTCGGCTAATCCGCTTTCACCCCGAAGGCGCTCTGCCAGTGCAGGTGTGCACAAAGCCAAATTTTAGGCACACAGTTCTCCAGACGCCTCGAGTTCCAGGCAACCAGTGATTGGAAACTACCATCCCCGGTCTGAGGGGGGAGAAGCCAGGCCCCGGCACCCGGGTGCCAGGCACAGAACTGGGCTCCCAGAAGGGGCTCTGGGCTGGGCTGCAGTGGGCTTCCCGCCCATGTGGATGCCACTTGGGGGGTCCCAGATTCTCTTGGGCCATCTGGGAGCTCTCCCACATCTGCTGCCTTGGTCGGCATAGCTCAGCAGTTTTGCTCTCTGGGGCTTTGGCCCCTTTCACCATAAACTGGACACAGGTTGGGAATGTAGCCCAGCAGCCCGGCACCTGCCTGGCAAACTCGAGGTCCTGAGTTTGATTTCCAGTTCCAAATTTTTTTAAAATGTAAACTGGGGGCCAGCCAAATATCTCAACAGATTAAAGCACCTGCAAGCAGACGGAGGGGCCAGGGGTTCAATCCCCGGGCCTGCCATGCTGGCCCCACCCCCCAGGGCATGCAGAGATGGCAATTGAGACTGGGCGTGGTGGCATGTGCCTGTAATCCCAGCTCTTGGGAGGCTGCAAACAGGCAGGCCACTACCAGTCAGATCTAGTAGTGAGACCCTGACCACCCTGTAGACCCTTTCTTAAAAATACTAATACTAATACTAATAAATAAATAAATGTAAACTGGACACAGTAAACCAGGGGCTGCCACCTCTGGGTCAGCCCATGTGCTCACTGGAGACACTAGCAGCAAAAAGGGCAATGTGAGTGGCCTCAGGAAGCTGTCAGAGGTGACTACTCCACACAGGCCCTACTGGCCCCGGAAGCACAGAAGGACCAGAAGGGCCGGGCTACGCTGCCGGGCCAGCCTGTGGCTACATGGGAACCCTAACAGTGACTGTCCCTCCCTGGGGTACACGTGCCAATGCACACCCAGCTCTTCAAGGTCAACCCATGGCCAAGAGGAAGGTCAAGATCAAGAGTGGCCACAGGTGCTGGGTGTGGTGGCGCACGCCTGTAATCCCAGCACTTGGGAGGCTGAGGCAGGAGGATCAGTGCAAGTTCGAGACCAGCCTGGGCTACAAAAGTGAGCTCAAGGCCAACCTGAACTGCATAGGAGACCCTGTCTCAAAAAGACAAAAAAAAAAAAAAAAAAGAGAGTGGTCACAGGACACTGAAGGTCACCAGTGGTGGCAGAAGAGGCAAGGCTGGGCAGGATATCGCATCTCCTACCCTACGCTGGGAGAGCGCTCCCGAGGTTTGTGACAGGGACGTGATGGGTGGGTGTTGGCAGTGATCACAGTAGCAGGACTAATGCACAGAGTGTCGCGAGGTTGCTAAAATCGGCACCACCTCCTCGATGTTGCGGCGCTCCAGCCGCGGTCAGAATTCAGCACCGAGAACAGCGGCCTCTTGGATCCTGGCGCCCTCTGGTGGCCATGAGGAGAAAGAGCAGAACGTGGAGGCGGGGTTGAAGCATCCGGTCCAGGCCTCCTTTGGGCTGGGCGAAGGGTGGAGATGCCCCTTCAACCTCCGAAAGAGAGGAAGGAGGGAAAAGCAGATGCACGCGGTGTCCAAATGCTCCGACAGCTCGTGCTGGCGTGCCCGGTGTGGGCAGGTGGGCACGGGGCAGGGGTGACAGTGTCCGTGCCTCCTCAGTGCAGCTCCACAGCTCTGCAGATGGGCACGACGGCCGGCTCACTTCACCTCTCCCTTTCCCCTCTCGCCTGGCTTGCCTCTGGAGGGTTTGCAATAAAATCCCAACCTGCCCCCCCTCCACACACACACACACACACGCACACACACACACATACCGTGTCCTTTGGGCTGCGCCCCTAGATCTGGGACGTCCACCCAACCCTGTGCCCACAGAGCAGCCTGGCTCCCGGTACTTGCCCTCTCGAGTCCCTGTGCTCCTGGCGCCTCAGTAACACCGCAAGATGCGCGGACAAAGAACTTGGCCTCGGCAAGGTCAGCCAGCCCCAGGGTCCGCTCGGACCGTGAAGGCCAGTTTGCTGGCAGAGCCCTGAAAAGCCCAGGCTTAGGACAGGGTGGAGCCAGCACACACTGGAGTCTCCACAGACTCCGGGCTACAGAAAAAAGGAGTCCCGGTGGAGGGCGGCTCTCGCCTGGGCGCTCGGCAGGGGTACAGTTTATCTTGCCAACCAACGGTGCCGGACATCCGTGCTCTGCCCAAACGCGTGAACCAAAACCTGGACACCAGCCTCAGACCTCCAGATGGCCACAGAGCTCTACGGATAGCCCACAACTGACACTTTTAAACATCTCCAGGGCATGGGGCGGGCAAGATGGTTCAGCAGTCTAAAACACCTGCTTAGCCCCACCCCAAGGGCAGGCTGAGCCGGCCATAATACAAAAAAAAAAAAAAAAAAAAAAAAGTCTGCGGGGCAGCAGGTGTGGCATCACACACCTGGGATCCCAGCCCTCGGCATGCTAAGGCAGGAGGATAGTCATGAGGTCAAGGCCACCTGGGCTACAGTAAGACCTTGTCACAACCATAAAAATAGTCCCAGATAAGCACAGGAAAGCTACTCATCATTTTCTTTTTTTCTTTCTTTCTTTTTTTTTTTTTTTGTGGAACCAGGGATCAAACTCAGGACCTTACATTTGCAAAGCAGGTACTTGTGCTCCTGAGCTATCTCCACAGCCCTACTCACCATTTTTAATCATGAGAGAAATGCAAATTAGAATCATAATGGGAACCACCCCAGCTACAGAACAGCCAGAAGTTGATGCCCTGGGCCTTGGGTGACCTTGGGGACCCCGCAGCCCGGGTCTACCTGGACCAGAGTCCGACCTCACGGCAGGTGCTCCCTAAGGTGCAGTAGTGACCCCACCCCAGATGTGGCCATGACGGGTGCAGTCTGTAGCCTCGGAGGGCAACCGGTGAGGGCCAGGTTAGTGTCGCTGCAGAGGAACATGTACACGGTGACAAGCCCTGGGCTTCCCGCACCCACTGGAGGAGGGCTGTCTATTTTAAAACCTGTCACCTCGTCACGGCAGCGCAAGGTGCAGCTGATGTCACTGCAGGACGGGCAGACACCAGCAGCTCTGCTGCAGCCTGGGCTCCACGTGCCACCTGGGGCGAGGCAGGCAGCTCCCTGAGCCTCTCTGTCCCCCTGGCACGATGACACTCCTTGGCTCCTCCCTGTGCACACAGCAAGATCACTGGCCGACCGCCTGCTCACCTGCTTCTTCCCCCGTCCTCCCAGCCCGTCCTCTGGCCGCCGCTCACCTCAGAGCCCAAGCCAAGGCTACGTGGGCCCACTGTGAGAACCGTGCTCCCCACGTCCTCCCCAGGACACCCGCGCTCTCCCCCGGGCAGCGTCACCCAGAACCGCTGCTCCTGCCTCCCTTCAGGGGTTCCAGGACAGCCAGACTTTCCCCCAAGGACCTGGAAGTCACCTCTGCACCAGCCTCACATGCTGAGCTCCCTACCGCGGAGGCTGAGAAGCCCAGTGGGTAAGAAGCGGCTCTCCACGGCCGGGGAGATAGCTCCGTGGCACAAGCACCTGCCTGGCAAGTGCAAGGTCGTGAGTTCGATCCCCGGTCCTGAAAAAAAAAAAAGAGAGAGAGAAGAAGCAGCTCCCCAGAAAAGCATGGACATCGCGTTCTGGGCTCCACGCACACCCCAACCGCAGCAGCACGACCCACAGCAGCTCAGCCTTGGAGCAGCCAAGCTTACTGGGGAAATGTCCACCTTCGATATGGTTCTAAAGGGCAACCGATGAGTGGACCAAGAAAATGCGCTGTCCACCCGCCATGGAGCAGCACTCTGCCTCAGGTAAGGATCAACTGCAGTCATTTGTGGGAAAACAGATGCACCTTGAGGGCACCGTGCTAAGGGAAATAAGCTGTGCATAAGATTAAATAGCAAGCGCCTGCCTGGCTAATGTCACAAGGCTGAGGCCAGGATGGCAGCGGGATGGCAGGAGAGGGGAAACAGAAACCCCCGGGGCAAAATACAGGGACAGCTGTGTGGGCTGGGGGACACCCAGCAGGGCAGCTCTTCGGTATGAGAACACTCATCTACCCCGAGGACGAACGCAATTCAACACCCTGAGTCCACGGTGACCCAGTCCAGCACCCTCGGCCCTGGCTCAGGGTCTTTCATGACAGTGGGCTGCTGGGACAGGACAGGACACACCGCAGTGGCAGGAGGCCCCTCCACAGCAGCCCCAGGGTCCTCACTGCTTCCTCCAGAGGAAGAGCCTTGAGGGAAGGTTACAGCATCACCCGGGTGAGGGACCCCACCTTGGTGACAGAGACCTGTGAGCCCGGCTACCCTGACCATGGGTCCTGCAGAGCACCTAATGCCCAGAGCCGCTAAAGCCCTGTGATGCAGGCCACGCCCTCCAAGCTCCTGGAGACTCACTTGGCCATGGCGCCCCAGCGGTCCAGCCGAGGTCGCAGGACCTAAGGATTTGAGGAGAAATCTTGACAACATCTTCCCTCCACCTTGCACCCTGCCTGAGGAGGGCGCAGCTCCCTCAGAGGGATGCAGCACCAGTGACAGCCACCTCTGCCCAGGTCACACTGGGTTCCTCGCATTGGGACACCAGCAGGCAGAGGCTGGCCCAGACCACATGCAAGCAGGGACAAGGCCAGCACCCCGGGGTGACTCTGGTATTCCCTGGCCTCACTGGGATAGGAAGCGGCAAGCATATGAACTCCAGAATTGAACGTTAAAGTTATCTCAGACAGGGGCTGGGGAGATAGCTCAGTAGAATAAGCGCTTGCCTGGCAAGCGCAAGAGACTGAGTTCAATCCTTGGTTCCGCCAAAAATAGGTAAAGTTACCTCAGGGCAAGTGAAGTTAGGGAGCTTGCTGAGGTTTCTGGGTTACGCTGTGTGAAGAACCAGTAGATGGGCAAGGCTGTGGTCCATGATGCACTTCCAAATCAACTCCCTGGTTTAACAAAAGAAAGCTTATTTCTTGCCAGGCACATTTGTAATCCCAGCACTCAGGAGGCTGAAACAGGAGGATCCCTGCAAGTTTGAGGCCAACCTAGCTACATTGGTCTTGCAAAATTTAAAAGGAAGAACCTATTCTTCTCACAATATAGTCGTTGAGTTCCACAGGACTCCCTGGGACCCTTGGGAGCCCCCTCCCAAGGCAGTGGACCAGGAAGAGGGGCCGACCTGAGCAGCTCCGACCCTGCCCATACCCTATTGGCAAGACTTGGTCACGTGGTCATAGTGGCAGAGAGCAGTCTGGGAAGTGTAGTCCAGCCCTGAGCCTGGGCAACCACAGACACAAGGATGGATCCGCCACCGTCACATCTGCCCTGGCCATGGGTTAGTGGACAGGGTGACCCTCTGGGATTCAGAACCACTGCTTTGTTCTCTGCAGGCACCTTTCCAGGCCCTGGCACTCGGGCCTCTCCTGGGCAGCTGGACACGTGGCTGTGGGCACCGTGGCCCCAGGCTGCCCCCAGGGTAGAGTCACACTTCCTGTCACTGGTCCCTGGTGTCCCGGGTCAGGAGGCAGAGAGTGAGACGCCCGCCACATATCCCATCTCGTCCTCAGGTTCCCAACCCAGTTCTGCAAGGGCTCACGAGTCTTTTGTTTTGTTTTGTTTTTTGGTAGGACCGGGGTTCTAACTCGAGACCTGGCACTTGCCAGGCAGGCACTTGTGCCGCGGAGCTATCTCCCCGGCCCCTCGAGTCTTATTTTCTTCTGCTAACTTTCGTTTCTTGAGCCCGAACTTCAGTACAGGGTGGGGGCCTCCTTCATGGGCCGTCGGTGCCCAGCCGCCGCCATCTGAGTGCTTTCTCCGTCCCCTTCCCTTCTCCTCTGCCCTGTCATCTTAACTCCGCCAAGCTGTGGAATCTCCGATCAGTCCAATGCCTGACGCCAGTTTCACTCCTTCAAAACGAATGCGCTGATCCCGGGTGACCAGCTGCCCCCAGACTGGGGTACACTGGCGAGCCCAGCGTTCGCGAGCCAGTCCCCAAGTGGGGTGGAGGAGGATGCGCAGGCCCGTGCAGCCGCAGAGTCGGGGAGGGCAGCGCCGGGCCACAGGAGGCGGAGCGCCTGCGAGGGAGGGTGAGAGAGGAAGCGGGCCGGGGCGGGGCCGAACACGGAAGTCGCCGTTTGCATGGAGACCTTGGGCTGGCTGTTGCTGCTCCTCGGGCCCCTGCTGCTGCAGGGAGCCCTGGCCGCGGGCCCCATCCGCGCCTTCGTGGTGCCGCACAGCCACATGGATGTGGGCTGGGTCTACACCGTGCAGGTGGGCGCCGGGCTGGTGAAGTCGCTGATCGGGGCGGGGGGTCCCTGCAGTGCACAGGTTGGGTGGGGTGCTGCATTCCGAGTGGGAAGAAGTGGAGGCCCCTGTGAGGTTGGCAGAGAAACCCAGTTCTCAAGCTGGCAGCCAGGTGACAGGAGGGTCCCTACCTCCGCTTCCCGAGGCCAGGTTTTGGGTTAGGCCTGTGTGACCCTGTGATTCTGCTCAGGAGCTCAGTTGAGGGGCTCTGCTCCCTGAGCCTCCAGTTCCTGGTCAGGAATCCCACCCAACTACCAAGGGGCCTAGTGGCTCTTAAGTGTTTATATGGGCCTAGGTCCAGCTGGGGCTGCTGGGACCCATGATTAGTGGTGCTGGGGTGCAACCCTGGCCTTGGGGGTCAGAGGCAATGGCTCTGGCCTCTGTGTCAATGTTCTGTCCTGGTCAGGCCTGTGCCCACACTAATGCGGGGCTCCTGCGATCAGGGAACCCCAGAATCTGAGGAGCAGATCTCCCTGGCCTCCCCTAGCTCCCACCCCTTTAGGGTCCCTGGTGGCACTAGTCACTATCTAATGTCCTACACCCTTTACCTGTTGGCTTCATGATCCCATGTTTTCCTGAGGCTTGGGCCCAGCAAGTGAGGAGGGGCTGACATGCCTGTCCAGTGGTGACCGATGGATAGCAGAATGGAGGGAAGACATCTCGACAGAGGTCTCTTCCAGGCCCCCTGCATGCAAATTTTTTGGGTGGAATAAGAAATAACTAGCCAGCTGGACGTGGTAGCACATGCCTGTAATCCCAGCACTTGGGAGGCTGAAGCAGGAGGATTGGTGAGAGTTCAAGACCAAGTGAGCTCAAGGCCAGCTTGAACGGCATAGCGAGACCCTGTCTCAAAAAGACACAGGAAAAAGACAGAGGCACCAGCCCAGCCCCCAGGGGCATGCTGAGCCCCAGAACAAGTCGGGGTGCAGTGATGCCCACCTGTAATCCCAGCACTGGGGAGGCTGAAAACATGAAGATTACTACAAGCCCAAGCTCGGTAGTGAGACCCTGTACCAAATACATACATGGAAAATAAATAAATAAATTTTTAAAAAAGAAAAAGAGAGATACTTAAGTTCGAGATCCCTCATAGTGAAGGACAGAATCACTTTACAAAGAACATCAATGATTATGGCATTTGTTTATTTATTGTTTTTGAGAACTCCCAGTGACCCTCCTGCCTCAGCCTCCCAAGTGCTGGGTGGCAGGTATGCACCACCACCCCCAGCTAGGTAAGGGCATTTCCAAGAAAGGGCCAGAAGAGGACCTAGCGCCAAGTGTTGGATCAGTCCTTCCTGGGTGCCATGGCTGGCTGTGGGAAGCCCCCACCCCCACCTCCTGGACTAAGGGAGCTGGCAGGAGAGACCACGGCCAGAGAGGTCTGGGCCCTGCCTGCAGCCACCCAGGCCCACGCTCCTGCTCTGTGCGCTCCATCAGGGCTGCTCTCCGCAGACTGCCAGGCAGGAAGCCAGCGAGGAAGTCCTGCTCCTTGGAGCTTCACCTGGGGGCGGCTGAGGGCACAGGTGGCCAGCTCTCAGGGACACTGAGGACACCTCAAAGGTCCTGCAGAGGTCGCTGAGCTGCACCCCTCTTGCCCCGGGACACCCCCACAGGGACCCTGGGGACCCACCTCTTTGAACCCCTCTCCAAAGCCGCCCCTGGCCACGAAAATTTTATCGCCAGCTCATTCTCAGAGTCGGGCAGCATGGGCTCCCTGCTGCCACGTGCGTAGGTGGTGAGGCCAGGAAGGGCACAAGCGCAGCACAGGAGTGCCCCGAGCACAGCAGGGCACTCGATCTGGCGGCGTCCTCCAGCACCGCTGTGATCTCGTCCCCCTCCCAGGAGAGCATGCGGGCTTACGCGGCCAATATGTACACATCCGTGGTGGCGGAGCTGGTGCGCGGGGAGCGGCGGCGATTCATCGCGGTGGAGCAGGAGTTCTTCCGGCTGTGGTGGGACGGGGTCGCCTCAGAGCAACAGAAACAGCAGGTACGTGGTGCCAGGTGACACAGCTTGCCGGGACCCTGAGAGGCCCAAGCTGGAGGCTCAGAGGGGTCCGGCCGGTGCCAGGGCAGCGCCAGCCGAAGCCTCCAGGCCAGCGCCCCAGTCTTGTGATTGCATGTGGCCAGCGCCACAGCCTCAAGGGCTGACTTGAGCCAATCTGGCTCTTCTTGGAAAGGTGGCCCGTGCCTGCAGGCCAGCCGCACATTCTCAGTGCCACATCCGGATGCCAGGCACTGCCACGTGGCCCCTGCCTTGTACCCTGTCCCCTTATTGGCACTGTCCACCCGGCCCCTAGCACAGGCCCTGTGACCCTTGGCGAGGACGTAGGCAGACAGCTCAGCAGGACAGTTCCTGATAGGGTCCCGCCTCGGTCACCAAGGCTGCCGCTGTGAGCCGGGGGTCCCATTCACAGGGATGTCTCGCAAGGCGGGGTAAACACCTGGACTCCAGAAAGCTCCAGAGCCCGGTTTCCTCCCCGGCCGGCAGCATCTTTCTGACTGAAATTCAGAGCTGTTGATCGGGGCGCCAATCCTAAGGTGGCAGCGAGATGTGCCCAGCAGAGGGAGGCCCCTCAACCGCAGCCAGTGAACCAGACCTGACTGTGGTGTCCCCTGCCGAGACATGGGGACTGTCACACAGCTTGCAGAGGTGGTCCTGGGTCAGAGCGCCCTGGGGTGACAGGTGGGCTGGGAAATTGTAGCGGGCGGGTGCAGAGGAGAAAGATGGGTCTCGCACCAGGCCGGGATCGGTGGAACAGCAGGGAAGCGTGGGCCGAGGCCGTGGATCGGGCAGGAGGGCCGCGCCAAGCTCAGGTCCCTGATCTTGACCCTCGAGCTATGGCTCTGGTTCTTAGGAGAAGCGTCACAGGCGCACAGAGGGGCCTGCAGGCAGGAAGGTCAGCGCACAGCATGCGAGTCTAGGGCAGGGACAGACGGCCTTGCGTAGCTGTCTGTGTTATTCCTGCAGCCGTTGCTAAGTGTGAGGTCATTTCAGAAGGACAAGTGCAGGTATCTCCAACGCAGGCCGTGAGCCAGGTGCGCTCAGGGCCTGGGCTCCACGCTCACCGCTCCCCAGCCCAGCCAGGCCACGAATAACCTGGCTGTCTTCTCTGCCACCCACACCAAGGTCCGCCAGCTCCTGGCCCAGGGACGCCTGGAGTTTGTCCTCGGAGGCCAGGTCATGCATGACGAGGCTGTGACCCACCTGGATGACCAGATCCTACAGCTCACAGGTTTACCCCCTGCCCTATACCCAGGGATCTGTGGTGGGCTGGGAGGGGCCCCAGCCCCAGAGTTCTGGGCTCAGTTTGCCTTAAGGGGCCCTGGCCAGTGGGTACAGGGACTCCCTGGGGCCGTGCTTGTGCCTGGCAGAGTGAGGGGAGGGTTAGGAGTCCCATCACTGCGGCCCTCCCTGTGCCTCAGTTTCCTCATGATATCTACCTCAATAGTTGTGAGGATTGAACAGAGACATTTCAAATAAAGAACCTTTCAGTAGAATGTGTCATTACGTCCTAAACACTCAGTAAATGTCAGCTGGCTGTGTGTCACCATCTTGTCAAAGTGCTGTGGCAGGTGAGAAGGAAGCCTGGTGACCCTCGCTCCTATTCCACAGCTGTGCAAACTGAGGCCCAGTGAAACAAAGGAACCCTCAAGGGCCAAAAGGCAGGACTCGAATCCAGGCCCTTTCCCCTCCTGCTGTCCTGGAGCCTTCCTGCCCCTCGGCCTGACATGTGGGCTTTGGCCCCAGGCTCTCCTGCAGGTAGAAGGTGGCGTAGACATGGCTTCTGTCTGTGTATGGCTTCTGCAGACAGCGCTGGGCCTGTCCCCTGGGCCCACCTGACAGAGGTGGGAAGCGGCTGGAGGGGTTTGCCGGAGCCCAGCCACCTGCCTGCTGCAGCACCCCACTCCCACACGGCTCCTTCAGTGCATTTTCTCTGCTCAACACCCTCCTCTGAAAGATGCTGCTGCCATCTCCGCTGACGATGCCATTCTAGGGAGCCTGCTTCGGTCCCTGCAGTTCCTATTTCCCCCGCAACCCACAATACAAGTATTCCCGCCTGTAGGTGCCCAAGGGGACCTGTAAGGTGACATTCAGCCAGAGGCCCAGCAAATGCGGGGGGCACTGCTTTGGGTCAGAAGGATCCTGGCACGCCTAGTGTGAGTAGATTCCTCAGAGTCCAAAACCGTCCAAGCTTACGAGGCCCTTGGGACAGACACTTGTCCCTCTCACCTAGCTCTAGGGACAAGGCCAACAGTCCCCAGAGCAGCCCTGCTGATGGGGGTGACTTATAAATGGTCAGTGTCAAGGAGGAAAGCTGATTTTGTTTCTGGTTTTTGAGACAGGGTCTTGCTGTGTAGCCCAAGCTGGCCTCTAACTCCAGGCAACCTCCTGTCTCAGCCTCCCTAGTGCTGGGATTATAAGCATGCACCACCACGTCCTGCTCTGTAGAGTGCATATTTATGGCACACGTGATGCCCAAACCTGCGGGAGGGACAGTACCAGCCGAGCGTGGGTTCTGGGTCGGACGGCCTGTCGGCCCCCTTCCTGTGGCCAGCCCGGGCCCGGCTGTCTGCTGTCTCCTGTGAGCACTCGCTAGCAGGTAGTGCCGTCGGCAGCCGCGTTTCACAGCTGAGGAGACAGGCCCACAAGATGCCAGGGTTAGAGCCCGGGTTGGCTTGGCCTCTGCTGACCCTCGCGGCACCCAGGGTGTGGGGCTGTGCTGAGCCAAGCCCCACACTTCGGGGTTTGGCTGAGCCCCGCAGAATCATACCCTGGCCACTCCGCTGTTAGAAGTGGGGTGGTGAGCTTCTGTTCCCTCCCCAGCAGGCAGCCTCCCAGGGTGGCCCCTGACCTGGCCCCATCCCTGTCCCTGTCCTGAGCTGGCCTGAGGCTGGGCCCCAGCGTGAAGAGGGAGAGGTCTAGGCTGGAATGAAGGCACACCTGGCCTGTCCCGGTGGTCACTGTCCCCGCTTGTGAAAGCCAAGTCTGACCCCCTCCCTTCCTGCCAGGGCCCCTGCACCGGCCCTCCCAAGCAGGAGGGGGCAGGGTCCTGCAGCTCGCGCTGCACCCCATCGCCCCGCCTCCTCCCTTAGCCCGCGGGTAAAGGCCTCCGCACCAGGGACAGTTCTGCTGCTCTAGCGCAGGCCGGAGGCTGCAGCTCCTGCGAGGGGACGGATCCATGCCTCTCCCGTCACTCTGGCAGGCCTACTGGAGGGAATGTTGGAGACAGGACATCTTTCTGGAGAACGGAACCCAGTCTCTTCCGCTCCTCTTCCTACTGACCAGAATTTACCCCCCAGCCCCCCATAACTTCTGCTCAAACCCCATTGAACAAGACTGATTGATATGATCTCTACTGGCTGCAGGGCAAGCTGGGAAGTGTGGTCTGTCAGTTCTGGTCATATCCTATTGGCCAGGAGTTAGTCACATGGCTTCATCTGCTGCAGGGGAGGCTGGGAGATGTAGTCCATTGCTCCCCATCTGGTAGAATGGCGTTGTGACCACTTGTCAGCTTCCTGGAGGCTGAGGAATGTGGTCTTTAGCTTGGAGGCTGCGTGCCCTGACCATGTGATTACCTCTGAGAGATGAGAGATGCTGTCTCGTTCTTTCTTACCTAAGAAAACCCTGTCCAGCTTCAGGAAGCAGCTCTTCCCATAACTGGGCAAAGAACTCTGCCTACTTGCTTTTACTTTTTTTTTTCTTTCTACTTTCTTTTAAATGGGGATTTGTAACTAAGAGGGCATTACAGTTCTGTTACTGAACGGAGCACTGAGGATGCTTAGCAGTTCCACAGTCGCCTCATCCTCTAGGCCGCACACTGTGTGTGGCTGGAAGGCCGGAGAACCAGAGGAGCCGTGCTTGGAGCGCTGAGCACACTTACCAGTCTCCTAAGAAGATGGGAATGGTTTGGAGGACGGTTTGGGGAATAGCTAGACAGCTCCTTCACGTCTGTGATTCTCATACCCTTACCGCATGGTCACAAGCTGGCTCCCACAGCTCCGGACATCACTGCCATGCATCTGCATTCCGCGCTGTACGAAGGGCCAGAGAAGCTTTCTTCCTGGCTCTCTTTTTACTTATGGTGGGAAACTTTTCTCTGAAGTGCAGCAGGCTTAATCCACATGCTATTGGCTGTATCCGCAGTCCATGCTGTTAAAAGACTCACCTTAGGCACATGAAATCGTAGAGCGTATTTGTGCCGAAGCAGCTCACCAGTGAGGCAGTGGGGGTGCAGTGTGGACTCCGCGAAAGGCAGCGGGAACCGAGCTCCACCTCTCTGCTCTGCGTTCTCTGGTGCAGGTGGCAGCTGCACCTGTCCAGGATGAGGAAGACAGCGCTGGGATGGGCTGGGGACCTTGAGGCAGTGCCTTATGCAGGTCAGGTTTCCTTGCTCCCTGCAGCCCTGCACCCAGTGCCTGGCTCATGCAGGGCACCTGAGGGACCGGGGCCGGTGCGACCGTGCCAGGTGCTTTGTGTTCCTGCTCTGTGGCCGCATGCACGCACGCCTTCGTCCCTGCACTGGGGGCTTCCAGCAGCCAGCCCTTGGGTGCGCAGCGTCTGTGGGTGCACGTCCAGAGGGGCCCTGCTCAAGGCGTCCTGGCTCTGGAGGGCAAGAAGTGGCCAGCCAGGGCCCATGGGGCTCAGAGCCGGCTTCCCGGCCTGCGCACCAGGGGCTGCGGCTCTGTGCTGGCCGCCATCCAGAGCCCTCCGTGCTTGCCCTGTGGCTGGGACAGTTGTGAGAGGTGGAAGTGAGGTGGTGGCTGTCCTCTGAGATGCAGGACCAAGCCCCAGCGACCATCAGGGCCACACTGTTGGGGGTCGCAGACCCCATCCTCAGTTCCCCCAGCGCAGATGGACCCAGGGACAGTGCTCAGAACCCATGCTAAGTTGTCTGCTAGAGCTCTTCACCACAACTAGAGTTAAAGTTGAGGGCATGGCGGTGCATGCCTGTAATCCTCAGGAGGCTGAGGCAGGAGGTCACTGAAAGTTTGAGGCCTGCCTGGGCTACATAGTAAGTTCAATGCCAGCCTGAACTGCATGGCAGGATCCTGTTTGTAAAAAGTGGCAGCCAGGGGCCGGGGAGATAGCTCCATGGCACAAGTGCTTGCCTGGCAAGTGCAAGGTCATGAGTTCGAACCCCAGTCCCGCCAAATAATAATAATAATAATAATAAAATAAAAAAAATAAAAAGTGGCAGCCAGGTGTGGAGGTGCACACTTGTGATCCCAGCACTTGGGAGGCAGAAGCCAGGGGATCCTTGTCAGTTCAAGACCAGCCTCAGCTAGAAAGTGAACTCAAGGCCAACCTGAACTGCATAGCGAGACCATGTCTCAAAAAGACCAAAAAGAGTCAACCCCTCAAGGCTGCTACCTGTGCCACCCTGCTTGGCCTGGTAGCAGGCATTCCGCCTGCTGGATTGGCAGCAACATGTGGGTGAGGGAGGTGGGCCAGCCTTCTGGGTACCAACGTCCCTTCTATCCCTGCAGAAGGACACGGGTTCCTGTATGAAACACTTGGGGTCCGGCCCCGCTTCTCCTGGCACGTGGACCCATTTGGTGCCTCCGCCACGACACCTACCCTGTTCGCTCTGGCAGGATTCAATGCCCACCTCATCTCCCGCATCGACTACGACCTCAAGGATGCCATGCAGGACGCCCAGGTGTGCGTCACCCCTCCCTCTCCAGGGGCCCCAGTAGGCCGCGCTGTGAGGACACAGGAAGACAGCTGGGCTCTTGCAGCCCAGCCAGGAGCCCCCTTGTCTCCGTGAACCCCAAGCAGCCCTGAAAGTGAGGTTCATTCTCAGGAAGGGCTGCAGTGGGGTCCACATCTGGACAACAACCGCTGACTCACCCGTGGCTCTGCATCCAGGAGTCTAAGGCCCATGGAGGCAGGGCCTGCCCCTTCCCAAGGCGTCAGCGATGTGTCTGCTCCGGCTGTGCCACAGCTCGTAGGTAGCCACTCGCTCCAAGTCTCTGCTCTTTGAGCACCTGTGGCTAACTCCCTGTCCCGAGGACTCCAGCCCCACTGCACAAAGACCCATCTTAGTGGCCTCCTGCTGACATGGCCCTTTGGAAAGGCCTTGCCTGCAAAGGCAGTCATGGCCTTAGGGCCCAGATGTCTTTTCAGAGCACATTGTTCCAACTGTAGACACAGGCAGAGTTAGAATTCAACCCATTTCAGGGGCCAGGGAGATAGCTCCGTGGCACAGGTGTTTGCCTGGCAAGTGCAAAGTCCAAAGTCATGAGTTCAAACCCCAGTCCCGCCAAAGAAAAAAAATTTCAACCCATTTCACCAGTAGGGAAACTGAGCCCCGAAGCATAAAATGTTCCGTCCGGGGCCCTTGGAGAGCAGCAGTAAAGCTGGCTGGGCAGGTCCGGGAAGTGGCTTGGAGCTCTACTGAAAGTGCACACCGCACGTGGCTCCTTTCACCTGCAGATGGTGCTGGGTGGGCTGGGTGTGGCTTTTTTCATTTTTCATGCCAACGCCAAGTCCTAAAGGGATCAGGGTTACCCAGAGCATAACAGTAGCCTGAGCACTTTTTTTTTTTCTTTTGTTGTTTTGAAACTGGGTCACGCTAAGCAGTTCAGGCTTTGTAGCCCCCAGGCTGGTCTTGAACTCACATCGATCCTCCTGCGTCAGCCTCCCGAGTGCTGGGATTACAGGTGCACACCACTACGCTCAGCTCCCAAGCACTTTCTAGCCATCATGACTATTCGAAACTAGGTGGGAGGGCTGGCAAGATAGCTCAGCGGACTAAGTGCCTGCTTTGGCAAGCACAGGGACCAGGGTTTCGAACCCTGGTCCTGCAAGCCACACCGGCCCCACCCCAGGGTGTGCTGAGCTGGCAACAGATTCTGGGCATGGTGGCACAGGCCTATAATCGCAGCACTGGGGAGGCTGAAAACAGGAGGATTACTAGAAGTCTGATCTGTTAGTGACGCCCTGTACCAAATACACAAATAAAAATAAAATAGTGTTGTCAAAACTAGGTGGGAGCTGGGCATGGTAGCACACCCCTGTAATCCCTGCATTCTGGAGGCTGAGACAGGAGGATCGCTGAATTTGAGACCAGCCTGGGCTATAAAGTGAGCTCAAGGGCAGCCTGAGCTGCATAGCAAGACCCTATGTCAAAAAAAAAAAGAGTAGGTGATAAACTTAGTGAGAGGTAATGAGCTTCCCATTCCGACAAGTATTCAAGCACAGTGAGCCTCTGCTAGTGGCCCTGGCAGAGAAGCCTCGCTGAGGAGCGGTTGGAGTGAACAGACAGTACAACCCCCAGAAACCAAGTGCCGTGGCTACGTGTGGCTGAGCGAGGAAGCAGCGGGGAAGGCTTGTCCTCCAGGGAGGCGTGGCAGGGCCTGCCGTGGCTCCACGCTGTCCCCTCCGGCCTGCAGGGCCTGCAGTTCGTGTGGCGAGGGTCCCCGTCCCTGTCCGCGCAGCAGCAGGAGATCTTCACGCACGTCATGGACCAGTTCAGCTACTGCACGCCTTCCCAGCTGCCCTTCTCCAACAGGTGCGTATGCTCGGCCAGCCCTGGCCTGGACCTGGCCAGCCCGTGTGGAGACCAAGGCCCAGGGCCCATCAGTGGCCAGCGCCAGGCCCCGGCTTGTGACTCCAGAGCCCTCCTGCCCTGCGTCCCAGTGGAGGGTTGTTTCTGTTTTTGTTTTGTTTTGAGGTAGGTGCTCACTATGTAGCCCAAGCTGGTTTTGAACTCACTGTGATCCTCCTGCCTCAGCTTCCTGAGTGCTGGGATCACAGCAGTGCACCACCCCAAGGCCAGACACAGGTTATTTATTTATTTTTAATCATTCATTTGGTGCGTGTATTTATTTTGTACAGAGTTTTGCTACACAGCTCAGACTTGTAGTGATCCTCCTGCATCAGCCTCTCGAGCACTGGGATTACAGGCACATGCCACCACCCTGGTTTCGGTGGCCTGCTCGGCATGGGGCTGGCACAGCACGTGGTACCAGGGATTGAACCCAGGTCCTTCTGCTTGCCAGGCAGGTGCTTAGACCACTGAGCAATCTCCCTGGCCCCCACAGGGTTATTTAAAGAACAAGGATTTATTCCCAAGAGCATCACCCCTGGCCTGACCAGTCCCCGGCTGCTCTAGGGGACTCAGCAGTCCTCATCCCCAAGGTGAGGACAGGCCAAAGTGTGTCCATCACTGATGTCCCTGCCCCAAGCAGGGCCCGTACCATGCCAGCACGCAGGGTGACACCAGCCTGGGTAGCACCAGGTGTCAAAGTATGTGGGACCACAGGCTGGGGTGCATTGCAGTATGGGGCTGGGGCTGGGAACTCCTGGCAGTGGTAGCCCTAATGCATGGCCTTTCTTACCTCCCTGTCACCCCCAAAACCCTCAGAGAGGCCTTGAAGCACCCTGTTTTACAAAAGGAGAAACTGAGGCCCAGCACTCCCCACCCCCAGGGTCCCATGGCTGTTGTCCCAAAGTCTCACTTCTGGGTGACATTAGGCTGTGGTCTCCAGAGTCGCTTGGCCCTAGGTTCAAATCCAGCTCAGAGGAGAAGCGGGGACCCCAGGCGGGGACTCACGGCCACCCCTGCCACGGGCCCGGCCCGCTCCGTGCTGGGCTCTGTGTCCAGCTCCTTTCTGTGAATTGTTTCCTTCAGTCCCGGTAATGAGCTGCCCGTCTCCATGGGAGACTCAGGGTTGGCTGTGGCTATGCAGGAAGAGGCCCAGAACTGGACTCCAGGCCAGGATCCCTACCCCAAGGCCTACTGTCGGGGTCCAGAGCACCCCGGGCCACACTGGCGCCTGCAGCCAAGGGAGGAGCTGTTAGGCCGGAGCACAGAGCGTTTCCCTTCTCCCCTCCCCTTGCCCTCACAGGTCTGGCTTTTACTGGAATGGCGTGGCTGTCTTCCCAGAGCCTCCCCCAGATGGGGTGTACCCCAACATGAGCGAGCCTGTCACTGCGGCCAACATCAAGCTGTATGCCCAGGCGCTGGTGGCAAACGTGAAGCAGCGGGCCGCGTGGTTCCGGACGCCCCACGTGCTGTGGCCCTGGGTAAGCAAGGCGGGTGCCCGCCTGCCAGCCTGGCCTCCTGGCAGCCTCATGCAGCCTGACAGTCCTCTGCATGCCCGCTTCCTTGTCTGTAAAATGGGGACAGTGACACACCTGCCGTCTAGGCTTTTGGAGCTCCAGGAAATGGGCAGTGCCAGGTGCCACACCCACCTAGCTCACCCCCAGGTTCAGCAGAGCACCCGGTGCACTGGGGCGCTGCCCCCCAGTAGGTCCATCCATCAGGCTCCCACGCACCCCTGGCCAGAGGAGGCAGACCTGCTGCGGTCCCGTTTGCACTTGCGGTGGGGCTCCGAGCAACCCGCCAGCTGTCCTGAGGCCACGCAGCTGCTTGGCTGTGGCTGGGAAGGGGCGGGATTTGTGTTACAGCCCTGTGGCCCCGCCGCCTGGCCGGTCAGGAAGAGGCTGGGGGTCAGGAAGTGCGAGCCGTGGCTCTGATCATCGTTCTGTCACCAGGCATGGTCACGTGCACCTGTCATCCCCAAACTCGGGAGACTGAGGCAGAAGGATCCCTGCAAGTTCAAGGCCACCTGGACTGCAGAGCAACAGCCTGATCTAAAAAACTCTTTTCTTTCTTTCTTTCTTTCTTTCTTTCTTTCTTTCTTTCTTTCTTTCTTTCTCTTCCTTCTTTCTTTCTTCTTTCTCCTCCTCCTCTTTTTCCTCCCCCTCTTCTTCCTCCTCTTCCTCCTCCTCCTCCTCCTTATTCTTGCATTTTGAGACAGGGTCTCGCTCTGCAGTTCAGGCTGGCCTCAAGCTCACTTTGTAGCCCAGGCTGGTCTCAAACTCACAATGATCCTCCTGCCTCAGCCTGCCAAGTGCTGGGATTACAGAAAACAGCAAATGCCCTCTTAGTTAGCAGATGGATTTGCAGCAGCAGTGATCCTGACGGGCCTGAGAGGGAGACCTCACTGGCACTGTGGAGCCCTAGGGGCTGGGTGTGGACAGCGCCGACTACCTCGACCAGCTGGGGACTCTGGCCCGGCCCCCCTGTCTCCCTGCAGGGCTGTGACAAGCAGTTCTTCAACGCCTCGGTGCAGTTCGCCAACATGGACCCGCTGCTGGACTACGTCAACAGCCACACCGCCGAGCTCGGTGTGACGGTGGAGTACGCGACACTGGGCAATTACTTCCACGCCCTACACGCACTCAATCTCACCTGGGACACCCGGGACCACCGTGACTTCCTGCCCTACGCCTCAGGTACAGCCTGGGGGAGGGGTGGTGCTGGTCTTCCCACCCAAGCCCTCCCCCCACCCAGGCTTTCCTGCTCGTCCTTAGTGGGGTCCTCAGGGCTGGCACCAGACACCGGGCTGGCTACCTAACAGGCCCTCCCGGCCGGCCACAAGTCCTGGAGCCCAGGCCCCACAGGGGGACCTTCCTGGTGCTTTGTCCTCCGGGTCGTCCTAAACACTGAAAAGAAGGAGAAAAGCTTAGAGGATACTGCTCTTCATGAGCGCTGGCCCACGCTGGTCCTGGCCACCCGCGCCCTGCTGGGGAAGCTATCTGCAGGCCTGCGGGTGTCCAGGGCGCGGCGGCACCAGCTCCTGCTGCAGTGGCCCAGCCCTGGCACCCGTGCCCATCGCCCTGACGACGCTGCTTCTCTGCCCTGTGCACCCTGTCAGCCTAGACCCCGAGGAGCGACCCAGACCACTAGGACAAGCAGGATCGAAGCAAACAGCGAGATCTGTATTTCAGGCTGGTACAGCCTGGTCAAGGCCAAGAAGGCCGTTGGCCACAAACACAGGAAGGGAGGCTGGGGAGATAGCTCCACGGCACAAGTGCCTGCCTGGAAAGTTAAAAGTCGTGAGTTCGAACCCCGGTCTTGCCAAAAAAAAAAAGAAAGAAAAGGAGCTAGTGTTATAGCCTAGGTCCAGGAGGGGCATCTCACTGAGGGTGGAGAATGTGGTTTCTCAGGGTCATGGAGGTCTGGTGCCCTCTCTGGGGGGCGGGAAGTGTAGGATGACTGGTTTACAGCTGGTTTACAGCTGTGCTCTGTAGATTTCCAGGGCTTCCCTAAAGCCTGAGAACCAGGCCTGGGGGCCATCCTGATAAATATTTGTTTCTGTCTCTCAGGCTGAGAGAGAGGACTTTCCCGTTTGGACAGACTGGTCCTCGGAAGTTTTTTCTCTCAGGTTGGGAGGGGCCTAATTGTGAGGCCCTAACACACCCCATCCCGGCCAGCCTGGGACGCTGGGGTGGCTGCGTAAGGGGCTGGCTGGGTCACCTTGAGCCAGGACAGCTCAGGGGCCCAGGCACAGAGCCGCCCGCCTCCTTCCCAGGAAGCCACCTCCAGGCCTGCGCCCTCCTGCAGGTGACCCAGAGGGCCACTTTGGAAGGCCGGCAGGGAAGGAGATGCCGGGCTGTGGCCGTCCCCATCAGAAAAGGGGTGCTGGGGCTGGGGCTCACCATTGCATGGCCAGTGCCCCTGGGACAAGAAGGCTGGCTGGGACAGTGACTTCCAGCACGCTGGGTTGGGTCACAGCTCGTCCCAGTGCCGCTGTGGCTGTGGAGCCCGCCCGCGTCTCCTTCCATTCCCTCTCTGATCCCAGGGCTCACCACAGGGCTTTGGCCTGCAGGACTGTGTGGCTCTCGGGGACCTTTGGTTTTGTGGCAGCAGCTACACGTGGGCAGGGCGGGTGCGTGGATGTGGGTGTAGTTATTATTTGGTGAGAGGAGATGTATAGTTGTGGTTATTTGGTCCGGAGAAGATATACAGCATGGACGCAGTTATGGCCAGAGAGGCCCAGATATTTTCGTGCGGACGTGGTTACGTCAGGTGGTAATGCTTGCTGTGTGGGCGTGGCTATAGTGGGGTAGGGCTGCCTTGGGCGGGGTCACTGCCGGTGGGCGTGGCTTGTGGGCGTGGCTGCTGAGACTGGAGGAAATGCGCCCCAACGGCACTGGGTGGAGGTAGAGGTGGGCGTGGCTGGTGCTGCCCAAATCCTGGAATTCCCGCTGCCCACTCAGTAGGCCCAGGGAGCTGTGTGGTACCCTATTGGACCCCACAACCTGTGGCCATCTTTTAGGTCCTAGCTAGGGTCCTGTGGGTACAAAACAGGCAGCAGAGGCACAGGCCAGCCCCAGGAAGGGTGGTGGCACCAGGACTGCCGCCCCACTGCGTCTTGGCCCTGTTCTCTGTGCCTCTGCTCACACCGCCAGCCCCATCCACTTCCTGATGTCCCTGCTGTGGTGCGAGCCCGTCCCAGGGGTGCCACCCAGAGTTCCCTGGGGCAGGAGTCTCAAGACTGCCCATCTTGTCTCCCAGAGCAGCTGCAGGCCTGGACCGGCTTCTACACGTCGCGTAGCACCCTCAAGGGGCTGGCACGGCAAGCCAGCGCCTTGCTGCACACCGGGGAGTCCATGTTCACGCGCTACATGTGGCCGGCCCCCCTCGGGACTCTGGACCCCATGTGGGCTCTGCAGCAGCTGCAGCAGCTCCGCTGGGCCGTCTCCGAGGTAATGTCCTCTCTGGCCTGCAGTGGCAGGGCTGGGGCCTCCTGTGCTGTGCGCCTTCCACCTGGCCCTAATGAGTCCTCCGGGCTGGGGCTGTAACGCCCCACTTTACAGATGAGAAGACTGAGGTTCCTTTGGTCACAAGGTTATGCATGGCGAGGCGGGGCTGAGGTCTGGTGGCATCCAGCCAGTAGTTTCCCAAGAGTAGTGAAGGACGGGATAGGTGGCACTGGTGTCTGGCAGCTCTGCCTAGACCAGCTCTCCACTCACCTGTGTGACCTCAGGAAGGTGACCTTCCCTCTCTGAGCCCTGACTTCTGCCCATGACTCCTCCCTACCAGGACAGAGAGCAACAGGGCACAGTAATAGCCACGTCCCACTGGGCACAGTGGCCGCCCCTGGGCACAGTGCTCCTAAATGCCATCTGCTCGTTCCCCGATGAGAAGCGAAGACCCAAGAGGTCCACAAGCTGTCTCCACCCAAAAGTGGCCAGGCCAGGTTGCTGCCTGGAGTTACTGAAGGGAATCGCGACAGGACCTGTCCCTGTGGGGGGCAGGGGTAAGCTGCCCGCAAGTCCATGGGTCAAGGTGACTCCTCAGGTCCCCTTCAGTGAGCAGAGGCAGCAAAGCTTGGGCTTTAGGGAGCATGGGTGGGAGCCAACCTAGGGACAGCTCAGAGGGGACCCTGTGTCCCTTCCGGATGTCACTAGGTCCTCGGCCCCTCTGACCTGGGTTTCCTCTTCTGTGAGGGAGGGACACCCACTTCTCACAGGCTTGGGTCGTGATCCGCTTCTTCCCTGGCTCTGGTGCCATAGGTCCAACACCACGATGCCATCACTGGAACCGAGTCCCCCAAGGTGAGCACCATGTACACGGAGCACCTGGCCATGGGGACACTGGGCGTGTACAAGCTAATGACCGCCATCGCCAGGGACACTGTGCAGCACACGGCCCCGGGGTCCGACTCGGGTAAGCCACCTGCAGGAGCTTGAGGCCCGTTCTCAGGAGGGAGTCCAGAGGGCCAGGGAGGAGCCAGAGGCCTGTGCTTCACACGACATGGCTGCTGTCCTACGGGCGCCTGCTCATGGGATGGCCTTGTCAGCGACTCCGGGGCCCCCAGCCTCTGAGTTCTCGTCCATGAAGTGAGGCGGGGCTGAGACTGCAGTTAGAGGCAGAAGGGACTGCGGCCGCATTCTGAGCATTTACTAAGCTCAGAGTACTCTACGTATTTAATCTACCGCCTTGCTGAAGTCTCTGCAGGAGCCCTCGGGGCTGCGTGAGCTTACAATCCCAGCGCTCTGGAGGCTGAGGCAGGGTGGTCGCAGGAGCTGGGGGGTGCTCTGTGCAAGTGCACCGCCTCGGGGCAGACCCGATGCTGCCCTGCCTGGGTGGAGGGGATGCCAGCGTCCTCAGGCCTGTCCCTGGGGCTGAGCTCAGCTGGGGTGCAGATCGTCACCCGGCAGCCATAGACCTGCCCCTTGGGGGCATCACGTGTGCACTGATGAGCCGACCGCTACTTGGACTCCACAACTCGGAAAATACTGGGTTCATAGGGCCAGCGGGTCCCCTGTGCGCCTGAAATCATCCTGGGCACGAGGCCCCCAGCCCCCTGCCCCAGCCTGCACGCTGGTCATTGCGACCCATTTATTTATTTATTTATTTATTTTTGCGGAACCGGGGATTGAACTCAGGACCTTGCACTCGGCAGGCAGGTACTTGTGCCCCTGAGCTATCTCCCTGGCCCCCGTTGTGAGCCGTCTATTATTTCATTTTGCGGACCTGGAGATTGGAGCCAGGGCCCTGGCCCTGCGTTGCATCCCCAACCCTGCCCAAGAGAGATTCAAACTCTGCATCCTCCCGCCTCAGCCTCCCAGAGCGCTAGGACTACAGGCGTGAGCTGCCACCCCTGCTACCCACGTGCCGCTTGGTGGCCCCCTAGCCCCACTCTGACATCCTCACTGCTAAAGTGGGCAGATGGGAAAAGACACGTGAGCGTCAGGGGACACGGGTGTCCCCTTCCCACCTCTCTGCCCAGGACCTGCCCAAGCAGATGGACTGTGCCGCATGATGAATGCTGCCAACCTGCCCTCACCTGCTCCCCGGGGCTCTCCTGCCTCAGTTTCCCTTAGATGGAGAGGTACGCACAGGTGTGAATGATCCCGTTCTCTGTGTGTAGGTACAAGGCCTGAGGGACACCTTGCCTCTGTCTACAACCCGCTGGCCTGGACAGTCACCACCATCGTCACCCTCACTGTCGGCCTCCCTGGAGTCAGCGTCACAGATGAATCAGGCCGCCCTGTGCCTGCGCAGGTACAGCCACGCGCCCTTGCTGTGGGAAGACCTTGTGGGCCACCAGGGAGGTGTCACGGAGGTGCTTGGTGGGGCGGGCCCAGGCAGCCTTTCTGAGCACCCCAACATCCAGCCACTGGGTAGTCCACCCCCTCGTGCCCCTGCCTGGGCCCGCCGAGGTGACTCCGGAAGTCACCCAGCTCCCTGGGGCTGATATCACTCAGTCCCTCCACAGACACTCCTGAACACCCATTCTGGGATCTCTGGACAAAAGTGAGGACACAGACACGGACACATGTCACGTGGAACAGTGACACGGGAGAAGGGGGGTGGCTCCCAGTTCATACTTTGGAGGAGAAAGGGTATCTGGCCAAGAGACTGAGAAGAGGGTGAACTGAAGCCAGCTTGACCCTCAGCCCCCGTTCCTGCCCCGGCTCAGAGCCCAGGCAGGGGAACTCAGCAGAGACTCGCGGTGCTGCCACCCTGGGTCCAGCCCCACCTGGGTGTGTGGAGACGGTACCCACCCAACAGGCACAGTCCAGCCACTAGGGGCTGTGTCAGCCAGCTTCCTGCTGCAGGGACAAGACACCCGGCCTGGCAGCTCGAAGGCCAAGAAGGGTATTGTTTTGTTGTCCTTTTAAGGCAAGGTCTCACTATTCAGCTGGCCTTGAGCTCGCTTTGTACCCAGGGCTGGTCACAGAATCGCAGCCATCCTCCTGCCTCAGCCTCCTCTGTGCTAGGACTGCAGGCGTGCACCACCACGCCCGGCGGAGGAGCGGCTTGAGCAGGCTTGCAGTTTCAGAGGGCTCGATCCGTGGTGCGCTGGCTCCAAGGCAAACCACAGCCGCTACGATGAGAGAAATTCCTTACAGCAAGTGGCAGGGCTGGGACACATTTTGTTTGTACCAGGAATCGCACTCGGGACCTTGCACTTGCCAGGGAGGTGCTTGGCCACTGAACTGTGTCACCAGCCCACATTTTTTAATTAATGAAGTGTGTTGGTGCATTTTAGGTAGGCATAATGATCATATCCATCCTAGGGAATTTGTACCTACATGTGATACAACTCGATTCCTTCTTGTCACCGCTCCCTACCCTCCCTTCCACCTCTCTTCCCGTCCCTATTTACAGAAGCTTTGTTTGCGCTTTTTTTTCTTTCTTTTTCTTTTCCTCTCCTCTCTTTCTCCTGCCCCCTGCCCAAGTTCCCCTCCCCATCTGAACAGTTTCCTACTATTGTAAAATACGTTCTGGTCCTCATTTACACATTGGGTTCCTCTCACCAGAGAAACAGTGTGGGGTCACCAGATGTCCCCCGGGTCTCACTCAGCAGCAGACTGTGGAAATCTTGACAGCGCCTCAGCTGCTCTTGCCTAAGGGCTTGTTGGCCTCAAAGGGGCGGGAGAGAGACCAGGCACATTTAGGGCAGATGCAGCTTTCCTGTGGGTCCTTAGGGCTGCAGAGCTGAGCAGATAGTGATCAGAGATAAGGGTGGCCGAGGGGGCTGACGGGAGAGAACAGAGGGGACGGAGGCGCCAGGCCCTGTGTGAGTCATGGCTCAACACTGCTGCAGGTCTGGGGGACGGGGGCATGCCTGTGGAAAGCAGCCCTAAAGTCCCTGCAAAGGAACCCAGATGACATCATCCGGACGACCACAGGGCAGAGGGGTCACCACAGCAGGCTAGCAGGGCACTGATATCCACCGCCTGACTGCGGCTGCGTGACCTCCACAATCAGTGACTTAACTTCAAGACCAGGCAGCCACAAAGCCAGAGGGTTATTCTAGTGTTCGTTCAGTGCAGGGTTCCAGGGCGGTGCCCTGTGACCCCTTCCATGCGGCTCAGTCAGACACCTCCCTTGGACTGGTGGAGGCTGGGAGGGTCAGCATGAAGCAGTCCCTCCAGGGGACATGGAGGATGGGGGAGGGCTGCAAGGAGCTATTAAGGTTGGAGGTTAAGATCAGATCTGGAGTGGGCCTGGTACACACGCCTGCAGTGCCAGCTCTCAGGAGGCTGAGGCAGGAGGATCACCATGCGTTCCAGCCCAGCCTTGGCTCCATACCAAGACCTCGTCTCTAGAAAAAACAAGTCAGATCTGGAAGTCACCACTTCTGGGGGGTAAAGGAAACTGAAGGAGCTAAGACCCTAACTAGGAGAGGCCCTGGAGACCCACTAGCCAGCCATCTTCAAGACCTGCAAGGGTTCCTCAGAGGCGAAGTGTTATGGGGTCCCAGAAGGGAATCCACAACCAGCAAGGGATTCAGAGGGGAGCAGGGTGCACTCAGGAGCCAGAAGGACCCCTCCGCCTTGTGCGGGGTGGACACCCATCCAGGGGATGGTGCAAGCCCGGGCTCCCGCGCCAGCCTCCGGCGAGGAAGCCCAGCTTCCGCCCTGTCCTGCTGGCTTTGCAGATCCAGAACTCAACCACAGAGCCCTCTGCCTATGACCTGCTGATCTTGGTCACCATCCCGGGCCTCAGCTACCGGCACTACAGCATCAGGCCCACGTCGGGGACCCAGGCAGCCGCCACCATGGCCAGCACTGTCCGGTTCGGCCGCAGGCTGCGACACACCAGCCGGGGTGACGGGCGCCTGGTGCCCGTGGCCAACGACTGCTACACGGTGCTGCTGGACCCCAACACCAACCTGCTGCACAGCGTCCAGGAGAGGTGAGGCCGGTGCAGCCCTGCTGCTCTGAAGCTGAGGAGGACCTCGGGTCGCCCCCGGCCCCCCTGCTCGAGGGAAGGGTGGGAGCACAGGCCACCCTCCCTGTCTTCAGTTCAGGGGGCTGAGCGTCAGGCAGTGCCGAGAAGGCTGCTCGCACCGTGCCGCTCCAGAGCTGCGGACCTGCAGACAGGGCTCACCCTGGGGAAATACGTGGTCCGCTTCCTCAAGCCTAGCAAGATGTAGAAACGCAATGTTTCCAGAACAAAAAGGGACCTTCAGAGTCACCTGCCTGTACCTGCTCACCTGTCCGTCCATCCGCCCATCCGCCTGCTCACCCTCCATGCATGCGTACCTCTGCCCGCCCACCCATCTAGCTGTCCACCCACCCATCTGTCCCTCCATGCACTCGCCCCTCCATCTCTCCGCACACCAGCCATCCACCCATCCACTCATCTACCCACCTATCTATCCACCGTCCCACCCATCTGCCTACTTACCCATCCCTCCACCCACCTATGACTCTGCCCATCTACCCATCCATGTGTGCACCCACCTACCCATTCGGCCACCCATCCCCCCGCCCCTGCCTATCCATCCCTCTACCCACCTCCTCACCTATCCATGCACCCACCCGTTCACCCCTCCTCCATGCATCTCTCCAGTCATCAGCCCACCCACCATTCATTCATTTATTGGTAGAGAGCAGTGAGGGCAGGTGACCCAGGGAAGGGCCTGGCTGATGTGGAGCCAGCCCTGTCCTTCCTTGGTCCCTGCCCAGTGCGTTTGTCATCAGGCCCAGCTGCCCCTGCAGGACACTGTGTTGTTCCTGAGCAGGGTCCTGACAGGTGGAGTACGAGGCAGGAGAGAGCGAGTGGTGGGAAAAGCAAGCGAGGAGCCAGGAGGTGGCCGGGGGAGGTGTTTGCACCGGGAGGTGCGGTGTCGGCCCGCACTGCTCGGGCCAAGGCTGCTGTCAGCGGATCTCTGCCCGCAGCGCGCCAGGACTGCTAAGTGACGCCCAGCCAGGTCCATCGTCACAGTCCCCTGATCCTTCCTGGGAGGGGAACTGGACGGGGAGGTGGGAGGGGAGGCAGCGGGCAGCAGGCGTGAGGACAAAGGCACGGTGGGAACAGAGCAAGGCCGGAGGGCCGAGACCCTGCCAGCCTGGAAGGGTGTCTGCATCCACCTGCTCCATGCCCAGGGCCCACTTGGCCAGTGACCCGCAGAGCCAACCCTCAGCGTCCCCTCCAGCAGGATACACCCTAACTTAACGTCTTCCAGTGGCGGTCTCTTGTCACTGTCCTGTCCCTGACACACAGTACCCAACGCCCACAGCTTGGGCTCACAGTCGGGGTTCAGTCCATGGTCAGCGGGCTCCAAGGCAGGGACGTCCTGGTAGAAAGGTTTGGGGGAGGAGGCCAGCTCCTGTCACCTATCGCAGCAGTCAGGAAGCAGAGCTAGAAAGGGAGGAGTCGGGGACAATAATTCACCCCGGTGACCCCACCTTCCAGAGCACACTGAACCCTGAGCTCACAGGGATGGATCCTCTGGTAAGTACAACGCTCTTCCGTGACAGCTTGATTGAGATCCTTACGTAGCGCGCAACCCACCCCTTTAAACTGTGCCATTCAGCGTCCCTTTGTATCTTCACAGAGTGGTGTGGCCAGCACCTCAAGCCTCAGCAGGCCATTCTGGAACATTTTCATCACCCCCAAAAGAAAGCTGCCACGCAGCAGCCAGTTCCCTCCTCCGCCCTCCCCACGGCCCTAGCAGCCACTGGTCTCTGGGGATCTGGGTTTGCCGGCCTGGCGCGTCGTGTGCGCGGGTGCACGGTCCAGCTGGGCCTGGCTGCTTCCTCCAGGCCTCGTGTTCTCAGAGCGCACCGTGGGGCAGGTGGCGGCTGACCGCTGTGCCCTGGCACGGATACATCTCCTTGGCTTCACTGAGGGGTGTCTTGAGCATCACTGGGTTTGTCCCACTGTTGGGCACCTACACTGATGCCCCTCTGAGGACCCCTTTGGGAGCATTTGTGCAGACGGCACCGCAAGGCCGCAGGACGACTCTCTACCCACGGGCTGTCCCAGCAGCTGCCTGCTTCCCGTCACAGCCAGCAGCGTGGGCTGGGCGTCTCTGCTCCCACGTGGCTGGGGGTTGCTTGGCTCTTCGGTTGCGGGCCCCGAGGGTGGCGTGCAGTGGTTCCTCGGCAGGCCTGCGACTCCAGGCCCCTGGCAGTGAGTGAGGGCCCACTCCCCGGCCGTGTGTACGTCTTCCTGGGTGCGCTGTGGGTGCAGATCTTTCACCCACTTCATCCTAGCAACTTGCGAGAGCTCCCTGTGTGTTCAAAGGACTCAGCCACGTGAGGATCCCGGTGCGCACATCCTCTCTCTCCTTCCTGAGTTATCTTTTCCCCTCTCTGTGGATCCGGGCAGCATTTTGACAGGAATCCAGCTGCAGCAGGTGGGGGGAAACCACTGTTTCCTTTCCTCTCCCTCAGGGGCTCTGTCAGCCTCCTCATCCTTCCCCACCCAGCCGCCACCCCCAGAAATGCTCCACGTGGGCTCAGGGTGATCTAGTTGCTCACTGTCCCTCAGCAAGGCCAGGTCAGAAACAGCCAGCAGGTGTGAATGCGCCTCTTGCCTCCACGTGTCCGTGGCTACCTACAACACACAGAGCCCACAGCAGTGGCGCACAACAGCAATCCCAGTGCTCTGAGAGGCTGAGGCAGGAGGACTCCAAGTTTCCACCCAGCCAGGGCCACTTAGCAAGACCTCATCTCAAAATAGAAAATAAAACATGAAGGGCTGAGGATGTGGCTCACTGTGAAGGCCTTGGGTTCAAGTGCCCAGTACCAGAAGAACTCACCACCCTAAACCCAGCAGGTCCTGGGGCACCTGCCTGCTTGGCCTGGGGAGCCATGTTGCCTCCCCCAGCCTGCAGTGTATGGTGGGACGCCAGGCTGGTCTGGGCTCCCCTGGTCCTGCTGCTTTTGTGCGTGACTTTCCTGGGCTCTCCACGGGGCAGCTGGCTCTCACCTCTGGCTCACGTAGCACCTAGGTTGGCGCAGCTGTGGCCCGGGGCCCAGGTCCCGGGACTGTGCCTCGAGATCCCATCCCGGATCTTGGTGACGCCACATTCCTTCTCTTTCTTGCCACTGCAGACAAAGCAACCGGACAGTGCGCATGGCCCAGGAGTTCCTGGAGTACCACGCCAACGGGGACGTCCGGCAGGGGCCCATCTCCGACAACTACCTCTTTGCACCAAATGGGACAGCAGTGCCTGCGTGGGAGGCCGTGGGGCTGGAGATCGTGGCAGGAGAGCTGGTGACTGAGATCCGGCAGCTCTTCTACAGGTGCTCCCTGGGCCCCTTGGCACTTACCCGCAGTGGCCCCTGGAGGAGAATCACTCTAGGCTCCACCCGTGCCCACGAGGGTCCTGCTGGCCAGCAGCAGGAAGGGTCCATGTTCTTCCACGGATGGCTCAGACCAGGCACAGCAGCTCTGTGGTCTCAGAGACCTGGGCCCTCCCGCCATATTGTTCAGTGTCCCAGCCTGCACCACCGTCCTCATGGCCCAAAAAGGCCGCCTGGCCTCCTGGTCTCCCTCGCGCAGGAAGGCAGGAGAGCAGACAGGCCATCCTGAGGCCCTGCAGCCGTGCCTCCGCCATCCTTCTCCTCCAGGGACGCCGAGGCCCAGGCTTACACCTACGCCATCCACTCCCGACTGGCCCACGTGTCCCAGGGCCCCGATGGCAGGGAGTTGCTGTGTCACCGCATAGAGCAAGAATACCGAGTGGGGCCCCTGGAGCTGAACCGGGAGGTCGTCCTGAGGACCAGCAGCGATCTCAACAACCAGCAGGTCCTCTACACAGACAACAACGGCTACCAGACGCAGCGGCGGCCCTACCGGCGCTACGCAAACAACACCATCGCACGGGTATGCCGTGCGGCCCCTTGCTTTTATTTTAAATTTTTTTAAATTTATTTTATTTTTAAATTTTTTTTTATTATTTTATTTTATTTATTTGTTTGCTTGTTTGTTTCTTTATGTACTTATTTTATGGCTGGCTCAGCCTATCCTGGTGGTGGGGCTGGCGCAGCATGTGGTGCCGGGGATTGAACCGCAGTCTCTGCAGTTGCCTGAGCTTTCCTAAGAAGGCGCTTTAGACCACTGAACCATCTTGCAGGCCCTAATTTAATTAATTAATTAATTATGTTATGGCTGGCTCAGCCTGCCCTGGGGGGAGGGCTGGCACAGCATGGGGTGCTGGGAATCAAACTGCAGTCCCTGTAGTTGCCTAAGCTTACCTAAGCCAGCGCTTTAGACCTCTGAGCCATCTCATCGGCCCTAGGCTCACACTTTGAATGTTCCTGCTTCAGCCTTCTAAAATGCCGGCTCTGTAGGTATGAGCCACCAAGCCTGGCTTTTCTACATCTTTAAAATCAGCTCTCAAACAGTAGAGACCTCACCAGGCGGGGTGGCACACCCCTGTAACCCCAGCACTCGGGAGGCTGAGGGAGGAGGATCTCCTTGGATCTGAGACCAAGCTGGGCTACGAAGTAAGCTCAAGGCCAGTGTGAACTGCATAGTGAGATTCTGTCTCAGACAGGTAGATGATGGATGGATGGATGGATGGATGGATGGATGGATGAATGGATAGATAGGCAGATAGGCAGATAGGCAGATAGACAGATAAGAAAAAAAGCCAGGGAGAGAGCTCAGTGGCATAAGCATCTGCCTGGCAAGCACAAATTCCTGCGTTTGACCTCCAGTGGGGGCAGGAAACAAACAGCAAAAAGAAAAAGAAAAAAAAAGCCGTAGAGACCTCTTAAAGCCACTTTGCCACATATCTGTGCAGACTCTGGGTCTGCCTGGTATGTGGTCCTGGTGCTGCCAGGCAAGAATCCTTGGTTTGTGCCTCAGTTTCCCCCTCTGTAAAGGAAGTGCTTTGTCAGCCGTTGTGAGGGCAGATGCAGTGGGCTGGGTCAAATACAGAGCTGGAGCTAGGCGCTAGGCTGGGAAGTGAGGCCGTAGGGAGCGCGAGCCCTAGGTCGGTCTCAGGGCGTAGGGTGGCCCCGCACACCCTGCCCGTGACACCTGTGTCCACAGAACTACTACCCCATGGTGCAGTCCGCCTTCATCGAGGACCAGGAAGACGCGAGCAGGCTGGTGCTGCTGGCCGAGCGGGCGCACGGCATTTCTAGCCCAGGGACCGGGCAGGTGGAGGTGAGTGGGCCGGCTCTCCCCTCCGCCACCCCCGGGTGCTGCTCCGCAGCCAGCTGCAGCGGCCACCCCGTCACTCCCCACAGGTCATGCTCCATCGGCGCCTGTGGAACAACCTAGCCTGGGACCTGAACTACAACCTCACACTGAACGACACCTCCACCGTCCGCCCCATGCTCTGGCTGCTGCTGGGGCCGCGGGCAGTCGCCACTGCCCTGGGCCCTCGGAGCGCCCTGGCACTGCACCGCAGGCCGGTGGTGCTTCTCCAAGAGCTGTCTGGAGGTGGGACTGCCACCCAGGATATGCAGTGCCAGGGCTGCCTGGAATGCACCATCTGGGATCTGGGCAGGGGCAGGGCAGGAGGGGCGGGCACTGAGCAGGCTGGTTCTGCCACCTGTCACCACATGCTTCTGGTCCGGAGTCTAATCTGACCACCATGCAGTTCCCAGCTCGAACTCCTGGGCCTCCCCCGCTGAGGGCTCCTCCATCTCCCAGTGGTGGCTCCACGCTGGTGACAGAGCCTCAACATAATCTTGCGGGATACAGAAAGGAAACAAGCCAACCTGGGCCAGCAGGGTGGTGTACACCAACATCCCAGCCCTCAGGAGGCTGAGGCAGGGGAATCCCCTGGGCTACCTAGTGAGCTCAAACCAGTTTGAACTACAAAGCGAGACTCTCAAAACAAACAAAAAGATCCCAACCATAGCACCCAAAGGAGCTGAGCCTCCCTGGGAAGGACTCCTATTGGCCTCGCTTGGGTCCGGGGCCCAGGGGCCTGGGCAGTTCGTGCAGCTGGGGCCTGTGAGCCGCAGCAGATCCTGCTGGTGGCGTGGCTGGAAGGCGTGGGCTGAGCAGCCGGGAGTGAGGAGCTGGTACCCCGGGCTGGCGCACTGCGGAGCCCTGCAGCTCATGCGCTTGCCTGATGACCTCAGCAGGGCCCTCAGGGAGCAGCTCTGAGGCACAAGCACCTGCCCAGCAAGGGCTGGCAATGGGCCTCCCAGCCAGGGTAGCAGGAGGGGAGGCGGTCTCTGTAGGCACGAGGCACAGCTCAGAGTGGTGCGTGCAGGAGCGCCCTCCGAGCCCCCGGCTCTGTCCCCTGCCCTGCAGGAGCTGCCCCCAAGCTCCCAGCATCCCAGCAGCAAGTGGCTGTGACACTGCCTCCAAGCCTGCACCTGCAGTTCCTCAGCATCCCCGGCTGGAGCTACAGCACCAGCCATCGCAAGCACATGCGGGATCTGCAGACAGGTGAGGCTGGGGCGCGTAGACCGACCCCCACACCCACCAGCCACCAGCCCCCAACCCACTGGCAGATAACCCAGCGAGATTTAGCACTCACGGCTCTGTGAGGCCACCCTGTCCACTCACCAGGACACCAGGGAGACCAGGTGGGCGGGGCCGGGGGGAGTGGTCCCTCGCCGCTGGGCAAGGTGGGCCTTGCCTGGGATGACTTGTCCACATCCTGCCAAGCCCTGGGGGCTGCACTGGGGTCATAGAGTGGGGACTCTGCCCGGGCTGCACGGGGAGGTGACCGCTCCGAGCCCTGGCTTCTTGTCCGTTCAGTAGGGCCATGTCCCCCACTTCTTGGGCACACTGAGAAGGTGGGTGGAGTCAAATGCCAGGTACAAATCGGAGGCCTGGAGGGTGTTCAGTTGGGGTCCTCACTACCACCTTCTGTCCCCAAAGGCCACCAAGGCAAGGCCCAAGCAGACCTGCGCCGGGTCCTGCTGCGGCTCCACCACTTGTATGAGGTGGGGGAGGACCCGGTCCTGTCCCAGCCAGTGACTGTGAATTTGAAGGTGAGCTGCCCTCTTGCCTGCCCCACCTCAAACACCAGCACATCAAGTGCCTGGAGTGGTGAACCCCAAGTTTGAGACCCTGGCTGGGGGATCCCCAATTTAAAAATGACAGTACCTCCTTTGATGCTGGGACGCACAGTCGGGCCAGGGCCACCCCTGCTGTTTCAGCCTCTGCTGTGCCGGCTCCCAAGGTCTGAGGACCCGCTGCCCCTTCCTGTTGGCAGGCCGTGCTGCGGGGGCTGGGGGCCGTGGTAGCCGTGGAGGAGCGCTCACTCACAGGCACCCGGGATGCACACACCGTGCAGCGCTGGAGCTGGAGGACAAACCCAGGCCACCAGAAAGGTCGGGACCCCGCCCTAGTGCCCCGGGTCCCCCAGCCAGCCCCGAGCCGGGCAGACCTGTTCCGGGCAATGTGGCAACTTAGTGAGACTCTGGCAAAGATTTAAAAGGGTGAGGGATGTAGGTCAGTGTGAAGGCCCTGGGTTTGATCCCACTACTGCAAAAAGAGGAAGAAAGAGAGAGAAAAAGGGAAGAGAGGTGCTGGTCAGGGCGTCACAAAGTCACATGAGTGTGTACGTGTGTGTGTGTGTGTGTGTGTGTGTGTGTGGTGTGCACCTGCACTAGGAGGTACACACACAGGCATATGCAGGCTGCATGTCCAAAACCGAGATGCGCACACTCATTACTCCTACTGACCGAGGCAGCCTTGCTCAAACCAGTCTCTGCCAGGCTGGCCTGAGTCCCTTGGGTCTGGCCAAGTCCCAGAGTAGACGCCTCCTCCGTACTTTCCTGTCCCTGGGTGTTCCCTGTCCCTGGCCTTTTTGTCCATTGCTCACTACTCGGGGCTGGGTACAGAGTGGTGAAATGAATGAATAGAAGAACAGGTGGGAGAATGGATGGGTGGGCGGGGCCATAAGACAGATGGGTGGGTGGGTGCGTGGGTAGGTGGGTAGGTGGGTGGGTGGATGGATGGGTGGATGGGCGGGTGGATGGATGGATGGATGGGTGGGTGCGTGGATGGATGGATGGGTGGATGGATGGATGGGTGGGTGGATGGATGGGTGG
>PVKN010002149.1:0-44649 GCA_004027915.1 Capromys pilorides
CTCTACTTCCATTTCCCTGGAAAACATCTAGATGATTTGCACATTTATTTAATGTATCTTTGCTACTATAAGATTCTCTTCTAGGTATAGCGTAGTCAGTCTACAAAACCCTCATAGTTTTTGGCAATATGTATAACAAGTGCTCAGTTGCAAAGCTTCCCAGAGTTCTTTGCAACATGTGAAAGACCTGCTCAACTCATGCCTGTCACGCATGACAGCATTCCATGTCACTTCTTGCTAACTTTCCTGAGCAGTTATCTCTGACAAGTCATTTGCTTTTGTAAATTCTTCAGATTGAGAATGAAAGCTATATTACTGGATTTCTTTCAGGATCAAGCCATTAGGTTGTTACATAGTCTCAAAAAAAAAAAAGCAAGTGACAATATCTAATAGTCTGTGAATTTGCAGTTTGTGTCCTTGGTTTTGTTCCTACCAGGGACATTTTACTTGATTCTGATCATTTTGGGGTAAGAAGATAAGAAATGTTATAAAAGGGAAGGCTGAAATGCTGGAAAAGAAATTCAGGAAGACAGAAACATGCTGGAAAATAGATGTTTAGAAGAACCAAGTCTCTGGAATCCTCAGTTGCTTTTCCATTCTTCTCCTCATTGTTCAAGCTCCACCTGCAGAGCCAGTGTTCCATGGGCCAAAACTCAGTTCTGGCAGCTTCCTCTGCAGCTGACCTGTGCAATCTCTACCCAAAAATAAAAGCATGTGGACTAACTCTAACCTTCCCCCTGCATTGTCCTACCTGGGATATGAATCGTCCAGCATATCCACACCATATATGTTACCCTCTCACTAGTCATTTAGTGAACGTCTCAAGTTAGCAGATCAACTGTTGCAGTATCACAATGCTTATGTTGAAGTAAAAATTATATTAAGCATCATTATGTCTATGTATAGGAAGATCATGATGTATATAAAATTTGATACCATCTGTGACTTCAGGCGTCCATGGGTGTCTGGGAATGTAGCCTTGTGTTTAAGAAGGGGCTACTGGATTTGAACAAAGTGATTGTGAACTAAGCAGTGCTAGACGGCTCGGGTCACCCTGTGTGGGTGCAAGGAACATCTTGTATAAAGTGTTGGCAGCAGCAAGACAAACCATGGCTGGTGAAAATGGAAAGTACCTCGTAGAGACTCTTTGTCAGGTTCTGATCGCTTAAGTTTATCATTGACTCAGTTTCCTCTTACCATTGACATTGAATTGGGTTTGCTTAGTAGGAACATTAGGCACACAGTCTGGCTAGCTCCGGCCCCCTATGTCTGTAGTGGCCTTGAACCCAGGGCTACATTCCCTAGCCCTTGTTTCTTGTGAGGGTACAGCACTCCAAGGAGGTGGGAAAATAAAGAGGAAGAAGTAGGATGATATGTGTGGTCTGCACCCTCCATGCTGGAGAAAGTCTCAGGCAAAAGACTCTTGTTCATAACATTGATGTGCAAAACAGCAAAATACTGGAAACCATTCAGGACCCATAAAGAAGAGTGGAGAGAAGGTGGATGTGTGCAGTGGAGCACAGTGAGCTTTGAGTGTCTGAGTCTCAGGAAAATGTTCAGGAGAATACTATCCTTTGTTGCTACTATCTTTTAAAAATTTGTTTGTTTATTTGGTACAGGGTCTCACTACGCAGGTCAGACTTGTAGTGATCCCCCTGTCTCCACCTCCTCAGTGTTGGGATTACAGGTGTGCACCACCACCCCTGGTTTCAGTGGCCTGCATGGCACGCACAGGGTTCCGAGGCCAGCATGGTATGAGGTACAAGGGATCAAGCCCAGGTCCTTGTGCTCGTCACGCAGGCACTTAGACTGCCGAGCTATCTCCCCAGCCCCTGTTATGATATTTTTAAGTAGGAAAGATAATTCCACATGTTACTTAGAGATATATATTTGTGTTTGAAAGATAGGATGACAGGTGGGACTCATCACCCAAATTGACACCACTGAAAATAGAGTGGTGCACAGGGTGCAGAACATTGGTCATTATGTTTTGTTCCATAAGCTAGATGGTAGATAAAATAGCATATTGCTGATGTTGTTTTCTAAGTTGTATTATATGTCTGAAACATTCCATAGGAAGAGGCAAGTGGAAACCTACCCAACTGACTTGCTTAAGAACATGTGAGAACCCAGCATGGTAGTGCGCACCTGAACTCCCAGCATTCAGGAGGCAGAGGCAGGAGGATCACCCTGAGCTGGAGAACTGCCTGGGTCATATAGTGAGTTTAAGGCCAACCTGAACTACATAGTGAGACCCTGTCTCAACAAAAGAAAAGAACTTACAGGAAAAATATTAACCTAATAGATTGGAACATAAAACTTCTTTTTCTAAAAAAAATTTTAAAAAATAACATTTCTTTTTCTTTCTTTCCTTTTTTTTTTGCAGTACTCGAGATTATTGAACCCATGCCTTCACATTGAGCTATATCCCCAGCCCTATGCAAAATAAAATAAGTTTGAGATAGGATCTCAGTAAGTGGCGGGGGTCCCCAACCTGCCACTTTGCAGTCCTTCTGCCTCTGCCTTGCAGAGTGCTGGAATTAAAAGCATGGCCACCTCATTTCTATGACTAGATCATAGAAATTTCTGAAGGCACATGATGCATGGTCTGTTCTGTACTTCTTTCCCCTGTAGGCCTGAGAGGTTCAGAAGTCATCTCTTGGCTCTCAGCTACTCCAAAAGTAGATCATACCCATGTCAGAGCCCTGGAGAGAACCCCAGGGACCAGTGGCCACACCAGTATCCGTGTAGGTAGTTGGATGCGTGGAGGGACAGGTCACTTGAGAGACCCACCCTACTTGAGAGAAATTTTGTATCCATTTGAAGCAATAGAAGATGGCTCAAAAATGAAGCAGAAGGAGGATTTGATAAACAGCTATAGGGACATCCTTAAAAATCAGTGTACACCGGGGCTGGGGAGATAGCTCCATGGCACAGTTTCCTGCCTGGCAAGTGCAAGGTCGTGAGTTTGAACCCTAGTCCCGAGAGAGAGAGAGAGAGAGAGAGAGAGAGAGAGAGAGAGAGAGAGAGAGAGAGACACAGAGAGAGAGAGAGAGAGAGAGAGAGAGAGAGAATCGGTCTACACCAAAGGGCTTTGAGCTAAGGCTGGATCAGGATTCTGGACATGAGGGTTGGGTAGCAATGGGCAGGTCTCATACACAGCCCCTGCTGCCCTCTGACACCAGCACTGTGAATGTCATGTCGCTATCTCTTGTCCATGGCCCTGACTAGGAATATGCTGGGGAGAAGGCCTCAGTGCCCGTTTGGCTATGCTTCTGTAGTGCTGTGTTGCACCGAGCCACTGGCCTGGCCAAAAAGGGATTCATTCCAGCTTTACGATTCCATAGTCTTTTCAAACATGGTTCCAGCTATGTCCTGTTAATTCATTCTGTACTGGCCACCTAACCATCTAAAATTATCCCACTAAATAATGACTTTTAAAGGAGCCATACTATTGGAGCTACTATATATATGTATTTTTTTTTTATGAAATGAAGTTGAAAAATATAAATTAAAATCACAATTAACTAGAATACCTGGCTTTTTAATTTTATATTTTGCTTTGGGTTTTGAGTATTTTTACAATAGGCACAGAGAGGAAAAATAAGACAAGTTGATTCCATTTGGAAATCACCCCCTGCCTCCCAGAACCACCACCTTAATGTGTGTACCTATGACAAAATCCCTGAGACTGAGTAATTTAAAGCAATAGAAACTTAGTGCTTACATATCTGGAGACTGGGAAGTACAAGGTCAAGGTGCTGCTGGGTTCACCCTCTGATGAAGACCTGTTCTTCATAGACAGCACAGTCTAGGTGTCTGCACGTGGCAGGAGGGATTGCTGTCCTCACATGGTGGAAGGGCAAAGGGCCTAAGCCCTCTGTGAACCCATGATCCCTGCACGAAGCTAGAACCTATAGGACTCAGTCATTTCTCCAAAGACCCCACCTTTTCACACCACCACAGTGAGGATTCAGTTTCACTGTGAGTTTTGAAGGCAACACACAGTCAAACCTTAGCAGCCTCCAGAAAGCCACTGGGACCTGGAACTCTTGTGGCTGACAATGTTTGCACCTCTTCTTGGTCAGGGCCACCATAGTGTCTGCTCCTGTGGGATAGACTCAGAGAAAAGCAAATCGATGCTGGGGTTTTTCTGTTCACTTAATTAAATAGGTACTAGGCGTAAAACTCTTTGTTGGATATTCTGGGAGACAGGAAAGTAGATGTGAAGCTCTTGGCCTAGAAGGAGCTCACAGTCTATGAAGGAAGAAAAGATGCAGACACAATTATTTGCCTAGATTATAAAGTCGAATGTAGTGAAAACAATAAGCAGCCCAAAGTGTCAGAGGAACAGGGAGTGGGCCAGTCTCCAGGCCACAGTATCGAGCCAGCCCGTGAGAGCTCTGAGAGGTTGGCAGCCCTGGGATGATGCCTTGAAGATGGGAAGAGGAGGAAGCTTTAACCGAGGAGAGTGCTGCATCAGGAGTGCAGAATTAATCACGGAGCAGAAGCAAAGGGATGAAAGTGGGAAAGTTCTGACACTAAGAGCAACCCAATCCCACCAGACTGGAATCATTTGATTTTTATTATCATATGGGAGAAGTTTGATACCAGTTTTTAAAGTCTTGTGTAATTGCATTTGACATTTCAGAAGAATTATCCCTATCATTACATTTTAACCAGGGATCTGGTTTTGAAATGATAAACTTACTGCTTGTCTGGGGGCCTCTACTTCTTTTGCCTGTTCACTAATTGACTCCCTGCCTGGAAGGCGGGCAGAGGTTCAACTTCGCTGCTTCTGCAGAGAGCAGGTGCTAATTTTGTTCAAAGACGAGTTGGATGTCAGCATCCCAGGTCCTGTTCAGTTCTGTGAGGCTCAGTTGAGTCATTAACCAAGGGGGCTGAATCTGCCCAGGAATCAGTGACAGTGATCCCCAGGAGAGAAGTCATGAAGGAGGTGCTTCAAAGCTGTCAGTGAGCCACAGCCAGCTGGATACGATGCAGAGGGCAGGCGTCCTGCGCCAGGGAACTGGGTGGAAGCCTCAGGATCAGAGGCGGACAAGGACCATGGACTCTAATTGTGAAGGCTGCAGCCAGTGAGGCTAAATGTGAAGAGGCAGGAAGCCACCATTAACGAGGACTACTTTTAGCACCTGTGCTCAAGGTGATTGGGGCTGGCATGAGACTCTGTCCACAGCTCAGGTGTGAAGAGAGAGGTAACCTTAATTTTCTTCTAATTCAACTATACTTGCAGCAAGTTGCCCCACCACCACCCCCGTCCAATGTGTGGAGAACCAGGGTGTTGGGGAAAGTGCCCCTTTGGTCTGCAGTGTCTGTCCACCTAGTGACCAATGAGATGCCATCAACTGAGTGTTGCCAGCTGGCTCTCAGTGGTGAGAGATCCTCTCTGGGAGCATGGCACACTCCCTGTGACTGCCCACGACCCCCTCTGTTTCAGGGGAGCAGGCAGCCAGCCCTAGTCCACTAGTTAGGAAGACTTTGTAGCCCCAGCAACCCCTGCTGAGAGTGAGGTTCATTCTCTGGTCTCCAGAGAATTCCACTCTTCCTTCTGCTTCTGACTGAGACATTCCTCTGCGCCCTGAGCTCTCGTGTCCCTGGTGCTTCGTGCTTGTTTCTTCTCCATGCCCAGCTGCTCCAGAACAGAGACATCCAGGTTAACATCTCAAAATGCCATCTAAAGGGCCGGTGGTGTAGCTCAGCTGACTAAGCACTTGCCTGCCTCGCTGGCCCATTCTCGAGCATGCTGAGCCATCAGTGGAGTCCAGGCGCAGTGGTGTGTGCCTGTAATCCCAGCACTTGTGAAGCAGGAAGCAGGAGGATCACTGTAAGTCTGAGCTGTGTAGTAAGACCCTGTACAAAAAAAAGTCAAAATACCATCTAATCTCATGGATTTAGTGAATTTGGTCTTTCAGTTAATAGTCCAAAAATTGGAGAAAAGAAGGGTTACGAGGATAGCCAATATTTTGGCCCTATCCCTTCAAGGTCAGTGAGGACTCAGGACATAAGAGAACCTGTGCCGTACCATCCTATAACTCAGAGGTTTCCCAAATTTTCTGTTCAAGGAGATTAAGGGACCTCAGGGGAAAGTGATAAACGAAGTATAATGTGCTTAAGGAGAGTCACCTGGAGAGAGGACATTCTCTCAGGCTTTCACAGAGAGCAAACTGGTCAGGCAATGGCCATGACTCATCCCGATGGCTGACACTTGGCAACAGCTCTACAAAGCACTGTACATGGTTCCAAAGTTAATTCTGAGGGGATTTGACCCTAGAAGATACAAAAGATGAGTGATCTATTATCCAGGTCTGGCCTTCACTTGCCCTTGATCACCCAGCAGAAAAGCTTAATTACGAGACATAGAACACAGAGCTAGATCAGTATGATGAGCTGTAAGAGGCTTATACCAGCAGCCTCCAACATTGCCAGTTTCACCGGTATCCCACTACAATTATGGAACGTTGGACTATATGTACAACTACTCTTTGTACGAAGAGAAGATAAAATTTTTTTGTTGTTGCTGTTTTTCTTTTTTTCCTCCCCTACTAATATAGGTTAGAAAATTTACCATGTCTACACACTGTGCTCTGTGCAACTACTATGAGGACAACAATATTCAATGTATCAGTTATTATGAATGCACTACTAATGTGTTTTGAAACTATCATATTGTTATTTCTTATTAAAAATTAAAAAAAAGATTAATCATGAAAACCAAACAAAAATGTCACTATGCTCAAGGTGTTCTGATCTTCCCTGTCACCTGTAGGTGACATTGTTGACACCTATAGAAGGCTGAAGCTCCTGACAGAGGTCCAGGAAGAGATGTCAGGAGGCTCAGATCACAGCCAGAGTACACACTCCTTCCCTGTCCATTCCCGTGTGTCCCCAGGGGTGTCCCAGACCCTGCGTTCACCACAGCTCCTTCAGTCTTCAGAACTGTGCCATGAGGCAGGTATAGTCCTGCCTATTCTCCAGGAATGAAAACTCAGGCTTGGAGGGTGTGAGCTGCTTCCTCTCAGTCATGTTGCAGGATGCCTGCACCTTCCTTCAGGTTTGCCAGTAGCCACAATGCTTCTCTCTCCTGCTCATGATCGCGAGAAGCCTTTAGTCCCAAAGATGGGCTCAGACTTGGGTCCTGAGTTGCTTATCCTTATGAAAATGCTGTTTCTAGCAGTGGTAAGGAAAACAGTGTGAGGAGTTTACTCTGAGGATGCTGGACTCTGCCAGGAGTTAAGGGGGTGGGCGGTGAGTGCCAGGCCAAGGGAGGGGAAGTGAACACTAGCAGGTGGCAGTGTGCAGCATCAGGTACGTGGCTGTGAGGGGAAGACCACCTCCTCAGGCTCTGAACTCCCTGTAGTACAGACCTGCCTGTGAGCTCTGTAAAGGTGAGAGGTCAGAAAGGTGAGAGGACAAGCCACAGATAGGAAGAGGAGAGTATTGGCAGGATACATGTGATGAAAGACTTAGCTGAAATATGCAAAGGAGTCTTAAAACAGCCCTCTTTCTAAAATGAGCAAAATTTGTGAACAAGCATCTCACCAAAGAAGAGGCACAGATGGCAAATCAGCATCTGAACAGATGTTCCATGTCAGAAGTTACTAAGAAATGCAAGTTTAAACAGCAAAAAGACACCACTATACACTTTCCCTAGTGGCCCACATCCAGAAAGACTGCTGGCTGCATGCAGACGACAGGCGCTGAGTAACAGCAGCACCCATTCATTGCTGGTGGGAACACGAGGCAGAATGGCTGTGGAGGACCACTAGGGCAGTTCTCCTTGAAAGAAGACGGCTTGTCTCCATGTTGGCCAACGCTTCCCTAATGTCATGTGCTGATATGTACAAAGCTGGCTAGGATAATGCTTTATCCCCTCACTTGGCTTCAGCAGTGCAGATGGGTCTAGTTGAGGAGCCGATGTGTAGCCATGAAACACTATATAGGTCAGTGATGCCCCATCTGTACCCCCAGCCAGTAAGTGTGAGCTAAGCTAAGAGAGACCTTGCGTTGGCTGACATTGAGGCTTGAGAAAGAGCCCATGATCTTTCAGGTTAGAGGGTGCCAGACATCAAAGCTAAAATACCCACCAATGGGCCGGGCATGGTGGCACATGCCTGTAATCCCAGCACTTGGGAGGCTGAAGCAGGAGAATCGATGTGAGTCTGAGACCAGCCTGCGCTACAAAGTGAACTCAAGGCCAGCCTGCACTGCACAGCAAGACCCTGTCTCAAACAGACAAAAAATTAATTAATTAATTAAAACACCCACCGAAACCAAGAATGGGTCTTCAAACTGTTATGCAAATTCCTCCCAACTTAGAGGGTACCTGTTAGCAGAATCCGGTACTCTTCACTTACCGCTCTGCATATTGCAGAGGTGCTGTCGTACCTCCTACCTGGCCCAGCTCACAGCACTTCTTATGTACTTCCAGCTGTTCTCAGTCACTCAGCCCTGAGCCACTCTTCTCTCTCTTCACGTATTAATGAAGCCCGGGTTCAGCCCTGGGTTGTTCGTGGCCTTTGTTCTGACCCTGACTGGACGCAGGTCCCTCTTGGACTCCCCACAAGTATGTATATGTGCTTGTCTCTTTATTTTCACTGTTTATTGTACTAGAAGCAATACATTGGAATTATTTCTTAGAATTCCAATAACTTTTTCCTGGGATTACAAATGTGGAGTCTTTTGGACCATGACAAGGCCGGAGTGGACTCTATATGGAATATAGCTCTTACAAAACTACGTATTCCTTTTTGATGGGATCCAGAAATTATGCTCCTCAGTATTTATTCACCTGGGTTTAAAAATTCATGTCGGCACAAAAAACCTGAACATGAATGTGTACAGCAGTTTTATCCATCACTGACAAAATGTGGCAGTAATTACAATGTCCTTAAGTAGAAAAACAGATAAATATACAGTGGCACACGCCTGTAATCCTAGCACTTGGGAGGCTGAGACAAGAGGATCTGTATGAGTTTGAGACCAGCCTGGGCTATAAAAGTGAGTTCAAGGCCAGCCTGAACTGCATAGTGAGACCTTGTCTTAAAATGGGGGGGGGGGGGGCAGGGAGCCATACTGGTACATCAGACAATAAGAGTTTATTTGGCACTGAACAGAAATGTGCTGCAAACCCATTGTGGTTGTGCATACCTATAGGCCTAGCACTCTCAGAGGCTCAGGCAGGAAGATCCTGAGTTGGAACCCAGGCTTTGGCAAGACTGCATCTCAGAATTTTTAAAAATGTAAAAATAATAAATATAAGAAACAAGCTATACAGCCATGAGAAAACATGAAGGATATTTAAATGCATGTTATGAAAGAAGCTGGTCTGCAAAGCCTACATTTTGTGTGATTCCAGCTATATGACCTTCTAGAAAAGTCAGAACTATGGGTTCGATGAAAATACCAGTAATTGCCACAAGCTAGCAGGGAGGGTGGGAGAAATAGCACAAAGAGAACTTGCAGGGCAGTGATACTGTTCCACATAACACTACAGAGATGGATAATTGTAAGTCCGTCAGGCCCCACGGAATGCACAACACCAAGAGTGAGGCCTGGGGGTGACACTCAGCAGCTGAGCCCCTGCCTGCCTTGTGCAAGGCCTTGGGCTCTGTCTCCAAAGCTGCCAGAACAAAGTAAAAAAAAAAAAAAATTTAGTCAGAGCCCCAAAGTAAGCTCTGGGCCTTAGGTAATGATGCTGTGTCCCTGTTGTGTCACTGTCACCAATGTGTGGCTCTGGTGCAGGATGGGGGTGCTGTGTAAGTTGTATGTGGGCAAGGGCCATATGGGAGCTCCCTGCACTTTCTGTTCAGTTTTACCATGAAGCTGAAACTGCCCTAAACAATAGTCTGTTGTCTTAAAAGAGAAGGTAGTGAAAGATAAGAAAGGTGAGGGAGAAAAGTACTGTCCCATGGCACACAGAGCAAGGAAAGAGAGACCCCTAGGGTGGCTTTGTGGAGGTCACAGAGTCCGTTTCCAAGAAGCATCATTCTCTGTCCCCTCTTCCAAGGCCAGTATACCTTTGCCCTCTGGGTTGTCACATGCTGCTGGGACTGTCCCTTTCCAGCCTGGCAGCTGCCTGCATCTTCTTGCTCCTCTCATATGGGTCCTCAGTGGGCAGTCACTCTTTGTATCTCTTATGAGGTCAGTTGTCCTTAGCCTCAAAAAAATCACTATTGTGCTACAGATACTCTGAGAGCTGCAACCTGCTGCCTGTCCTCTTCCAGCAGCACTGTTGGCCAGGGCAAAAACATGGCAGCAAAAGGACCAGTGGTAGAGCCAGAGGTGACAAGCAACCTTCTGTGATCTGTCTAGAGTCTCCTGCCAAGTCTTACAGGAAGCCAATGAAATGTGAAATAAATCCAGACACACAATGTGAAGTAAAGCTCTCATACTTAGAACAAAGTCATCTTACTTTGACTGTACTTGTCTTGGAAGGTGAAAATTAATGATTTTTCCCTAACAGTGTTTATTGAAAATTCTTCCTGAGTAATGCTAGGAGCTGGACTATGACAGCATTTGTCTTTTCTTCAATTAAAATTGCGTGGGAAACTCGAAACTATCATTTTTCTCCAAGAGCCACTTCCCACTTTATAAAAATAGCTTTTCTGTGGAGAAAACATCATGTGAAGTAGAATTGGAGTTAAGCTGAAGGACCAGACATCTTTCAAAGGGCAGCTGTGCCCAAGGCCTTCCAACTCGGCCCAGCTCCCACTGACCAGATAAACGCTCAGCAATCTTCCAGCTCTCTTCCTCTGGCATTTAGAAATTGTGGAGTCCTTGCAAATTTGTGACCACCAGTTTCAGGTGCCCTGTCTATTAAAGCAGGTTCACATGTATAATAGAAATAACCATTCCATTTCTCCACTAGCCTTTTTACGAGCCAGGAATTCACTCTGGAGCTGAGACATAAGGATCACCATGAGTCAAGGCCAGCCTGGGCTACGTAGTGAATTCAAGAACAGCCTGAACTACACATCTCAAGAGCCTGTTGTAATAAAGAAAAGAGGAGAAAAAAGAGCAAAATTTAAGGATAGAAACTTATGATGATCCTCCTGCCTCTGCCTCACAAGTGCTGGGATTACAGGCGTGCACCATAAAGAACCATAAAGTTTGAACTCTAGCCAGACTGACCAAGAAAAGAAAGAAGACCCATCTTACAGATGTCAGAAATGAAAGAGATGATATCATACAGATCCTGCATACATAAAGTAGAATATTATAGAGAACTATTATGGTCTTAAGTTCATTAGCTAAAGGAAAACCCCATGGAAGACAAAGCTCTTAAAAGAAGAAAGAAAAACTAAGTAGTTCGTTCACTCTCTCTCTCTTTTCTTTGTACTGTTTCTTCTAACAAAAGTGAATTTAAAAGTGTAAAACCTTTTCACAAAGAATAGTCCTAGGTAGCTTTGTTGGTAAATTTTAGCAGACATGTAATGAAAAAATATTACTAAGGATTAAAATAACAGAAGCCATGTTGAATGGAAGTTGCCATTGAAGCCTGACTTCGTTCTATTGCATCACAAGTGTTAAGTTAGAGGAACAATCAGAAACCTGTCTGGCACCAGGGATACAGGAGCCAGTAAAACAGCCTCTTGCCTCAAGGGGCTCCCAGGCAGCTAACAGCCCGATAGCAGCTCTTTCATGACTTCAAGATGATCATCTAGGGCTGGCCTGATAGCTCAGTGGACTAAAGTGCCTGCTAAGGTTGAGCGCAGCAGCTGGGGTTCGATCCCTGGCGGCGTGCTGAGAGGGCAATTGAGACTGGGCATGGTGGCGTGTGCCTGTAATTCCAGCGCTTGAGAGGCTGAAAAACAGGAGAATCACTATGATTTCAATTTACATTTCAAGCAGCTTTAAAAGACATCATGGCAACATTTAGTGCCATTGAAAAAGCCCTCTCTCCAAAAACAAGACCAAGAGAGCTTGTCAGGGCCTGATCCCATCAGGATGAATCACTTCTCTTATTTTGAGAAATAGAGTTATGAGGAAGGTGTCTAAAATCCTTTGCAAGAGGATGGTTCAGCATATGCAGATCAGTGAATATTGTATGTCATATAAACAGACGCAAGGACAAATAAGTCCCATGATCATCTCATAGACCCAAAAAGCCTTTGACAAAAATCCAATGTTCATTCATGATGAAAACGCTGAGAAAAAGGGGATAGAAGGGTCTTATCTCAATCTGATAAAATCCATTTATGACAAACTTACTGCCAGTGTCATATTAAATTGGAAAAGCTCAAAGTTTTTCCTTTAAAATCAGGAATAAGACAAAAGATGTCCTCTATCACCAGCTTGTTTAATACAGTACTGGAAACCTCAGCCAGAGCAGCCAGGTGAGAAAGTCTCCCTGTGGTACCTGAGACCAACGACAGCACCAAACCCTCTATATATAAAGCGTGTTTTCTCCAAATATACTTATTTATTTTGTGTGTTTAGGGAAGGGTCTACAGAGTGTTCAGGGTCTCAGTACTAGATCAGACTCGCAGTGCTCCACCTGTTTACAACCTCCCAAGAGCTGGGATTACAGGCGCATGCACCACCACGCCCAGTCTCAATTGTTGCGTGCCTCGGACAAGGCTGGCACCACAGGCCCAGGGATCAAACACCGGCCCCTGCACCTGCTTGCAGGTGCTTTAATCTGCTGAGCTATTTGGCTGGCCCACAGCATGTACTTTTTATGATAAAGTGTAATCATGATCTCAGAGCAGCACTCAGTTTAAAATGTATGAATTGTGTTGGGTGTGTTGGCACTAGGTGGAGGCATGAGGACTGCTGTGAGTTTGAGGCCAACCTGGGCTACCTAGTAAGTTCAGAGCCAGTCTGAACTGTACCGTGAGACCCTGTCTCAACCCCCTCTCCGAAAGGTATTGTCTGGAATACTTTCATTAATATTTTCAGACCATAGTTGTCCCTGGGCAACCAAAACTGCAGAATATAGAACCACAGGTAAAAGGGAGACTACTGTGTTCTTTTTTTTTTTTTTTTTTTTTTTTTTTTCTTTTTTTTTTTTTTTTTTTTTTTTTTTTTTTTTTTTTTTTTTTTTTTTTTTTTTTTTTTTTTTTTTTTTTTTTGTAATTTTATTTATTTATTTATTTGTTTGCTTGTTGTGTTTGTTTGTTTCTTTATTTATTCATTTTGTGGCTGGCTCAGCCTGCCCTGGTGGTGGCGCTGGCGCAGCATGTGGTGCCGGGGATCGAACTGCAGTCCCCGCAGTTGCCTGAGCCCTCCTAAGCAGGCGCCTTACACCACTGAACCATCTCGCCGGCCCGACTACTGTGTTCTTGACAGAAAGGAACAGTCACATTTGTAGCAGTAGATGCATGATGTTTGTAGAATTGTTGGAGGGGCTCTTACTCTGCTCCACAGATCAGGGAGCTTGTAAATACAGCAGAGTACTGGGATCCTGTTGAGGAGAGAACTTGGAACTTGGAGAATGCATCCTGTTGGAGCCAGCCAACCTGGAGGAGTCTGTCTACACCAGACAAGACTCTTTGTCCCTCTGTGGATGAGCTCTGCAGTCATCTGACCTAGACGTGGACTCTCCTTGAAATCTAGTTATTCCTGATGCACACAGTGATCGTTGTACATCAAGCTGCTAAGTGTGGTTATCTAGGAGAAAGGTTATTTTGGTGGTTGTTGTGGTTGTGATTATCACTATCCTCACTGGACATTTTTATAGAAAGAAAACACCATATGAACTTTCCATTTGGCAGGCATTAGCTAGAGTGAGACCTGTGAAATTGAGGACCAAGGGTGTAGGGGTCAGCAGGGGGAGAGGTGCATGGCAGCTGGGACCTCAAGGCTATATCCCCGGTCTTCTCCACGTCACCTCCCAGGTCCTCTTTCTGCCTTTAGCTCACCCTCACCCCTTATCGTGAGAACTGCTATGCTGCTGTGGAGGAAGGGGCAGTGTGGGAGCCACTGGAGACAGTGACAGCACATCTCTGTTTGTGCTTACAGGTGAGCCCTGAACCAGCCTCTCATCTGACGACCGACTGCTGCTTCCGCCAGCCTGCGTCCCTTACCTAGGCCTGTTGCTGCAGCACCCCTCAGTAGGTAAGGGGAGTGACCTTCCTATTCAGGCACTGTCCACTCTGGAGAGGAAGCCTCAAGATCTAGTTCTGTACCTCTCCCCAGGAGGAGATACCCACCCGGTCCCTCGCCGACTTCTGTTGCTGACATAGATAGTGAGGCACAGTGGCATACACTTTCTAGAAATTCTAGAGGCTGTGTCCCAGGTCAGGTCTGAACCACAGCACTGAGGATGGAGCCACCTTGCCCTGGCTCCGTCCTAATTCCACACTTGCTGAGTTGGAAGCCACCGTTGCAGCCCCTGGGACATCTGTCGGTGCAGGTGTCTTCTGTGTGCCCTCGAATGAAGAGATTTTTAACCACACAGCACCAAGGAAGGGCCCTGGCTTGTGGCTTTTTTCCTTTTGCCTCATCTTCCAGAAAGCCAGATAGGGAGTCCACATCCACAGGAGCTGGGAGGCATGCTTAGCTTTGTTGCAGTTCTACTTTGTCCCAAAGTGTTTTCCATCTGTGTATGTATAGCATACCCAGGTATGGACAGAGACATACGTGAGGCCACGCACAGGTCCAGCATCTGGGTAGGCAGCAGAGGGTAGGATGTTATTTAAGGGGAGCCTGAAAGGCCCTGGGCTAGAGTGGGGAAGCATGGCTCTGAAGCCTCCCCACAAGGTCTGTCTGGAACCCTACTACAGCCATGACCCCGCTTGCATTTCCGAGCCACACTTTGTGTTGCTCTTTACAGCGGCCCATCCTTGATATTCTTTCTTTGATCATTGGGCCTCCTCTGAGCCGTTTTCCATTAGATTAGGTGACTATGACCTAGATCTTCTGCTTTCTTGGGGACATGTAGCGTTACATGTCTTGTCACACTCACATGGTAGCAGTGTGTGAGGCTATGGAGAATTTCCTTCCCTTCAAGAAGAGCCAATCTCGCTTGGACAGAGAAGCAGTAGATGGTAGGAGGTAGATGGGTAGGATGGGGTCTGTCTTACTCTTGCACTCCAGAGTTGCACTTCCAACTCTTTGCCTGTGGCTGTTTGCAGGGGCTGCAGAATGAAAGAGGGCATGTCCAACAACAGTACCACTAGCATCTCTCAGGCCCGGAAGGCTGTGGAGCAGCTGAAGATGGAGGCCTGCATGGACAGGGTGAAGGTGAGCATGTGCACACCCTGGCTCTTCCAGAAGCAGCAGGGCCAGGTGCAGTCCATCCCATGAGCACCCAGCTACCCTCAGCAGGAAGACACTTACAAACACCCTGTGTTGTGGTCATGCCTAGGCTTAAGAGTGATGCAGAGCAGTGTGTGTGGTATCCAGAAGGAGAGGCCAAAAAATAGATGCCTTTTGGTCTTAGCTGTTTAACCACTTTGTACTGCCAAGAAGCAAGAAGGAGAATTGAACAATGAAACCACTGATGCTGTGACTTTAAGGCTAGACAACATGACATATTTTGATGAGGCACTGCTAGAACAAGGCATTCAGCTGTACCTTTGTGCTTTACACTTTCCTTGCAAAAAGGTGACAAATGGTGCCAGCCGCCAGGCATGTTCACTGCTGAGTGCAGGTCCCTTCATAATAGCAGAGCTGCCACTGTTTCTCCAGATGCCATTTAGAGGTCAGTGGGAGGCTAGGCAGAGCGTGTGGCTCTGAAATGCTCCTGGGCTCCTGCAAGTGTAGAGTCGGAAGGAGCCCTGTCAGGAACAACACCGGCAAAGTCAAGGCCACTGTACCTGTGGTCTTTTGGGGGAGAGGGTCTTGCTCAGGCCTCTGGAATACCAAGGAGAATCCGTGACAGTGATCAGCTCTCAAAGCCTCCTGCTGTCAAAACCAGCCCATTAACCTGCCAGAATATGGCTGAATGGTACCAGCTCCCCGCTGCGCGTGCATAGGTACTCTTTCCCCTGGGACTTTGGGTTGCCAGCTACCCAAGGGAGCAGAACACATCCACAGAAGGTACATGTGAGTCCCTAGAACTGGGAAGGAATGCGTGGGGTACAGATCAGTATAAATGGACCTGTCTCTCTAGGGCATTTTGGTCTTACACATACCGATACCAGCTCTGCAGTGGTTTGGATCTGGAGTGTTCCCAAATGCTTGTGTGGCATAAGCAACCTGCCTGGCGAATGCAAGGTCCTGGGTCTGACCCCCAGTACCAAAAAAGTAAAACAAAAATGGACAGAAGAGCTGAATGAACACCTATGAATGGTAAGAAAAAGTATGTGAAAGGTTCAACATCAGTTTCTCTAGAGAACTACAAATTAAAACAATTAGATACCACCACATATCTAGTGAATGACTAAATCTAGTGATTGCCAAAACGCTAACAATAGTCTCATGCTGGCGAGAATGTGGAGCGATGAGCCCTCTCAGTGATAGCCATTTTGGTGACTTCTAAAAAAGCTAAATCAAGTTTGGCTATGCAGTTCAACCACACCAAAATATGAAAGTAAAAGATAAGGAAATGGTAGGAGATAAATCTATGACACCTGTTGTTTGTTATGAATCGGAGCCAAAAGAAACTGACAAGAAGAGCTGATGACAGTAGCTCAGAGGACTCACTGAGATTTGTCCCTCAGTGAGCAAAGAACCCCAAAAGCAACTCAGCTTTATTTCAGTTAGTGAGCGTGATCGCGTGCGTAATCGCTTTAGTAAAGGAAGACCATGTGCATAGTCACGAACGTGACCACGTCCTCTATGGACTTCCACCTTTTTCTTATCACTAGGTTCACATAGATGTTATTTCCAAGCAGGGGACGAGACAGCCATTAACATTCTAAGCAAGGGAGGAAGCAACAAACAGGGAGCCAGCAGGTGAAGCTGCTGTCTGTCACCTGGAGTCCCAGTTCTGCAGGATTTCCCTATCCTAGCTTTCTGGGCTTTTCAGTAACAGACCACAGCTGTCCCTGGGCTTTGTTTATTGCACACTGTTTCTTGAGATGCTAATTAGGCTACAACACCTACTTATTGCTTTGTCTGGTTTACCCCCTGGATTCTGGGAAGGACAACCCAGATTCTGTCATACAACTACCCTCTTTCCCAGCATTCCCTCATATTGTGCTTAATAAAATGAGAACATATTTCTTTATCTAGAATAGCAAGGACACCCTTCTGTAAGCATCCCCCATGAAGCATCTCAACAAATCCTGAAAAGCATAAATAGTGCAGATCCATTTTTTGTATAAAGTACAGCACACAATGGTAGCAGTGGTGGGAGAATGTGTTAGCATCAGGAACCTTTTGAAACTTAACTCCTAAGCAATGGAACTGACTTTGAAAATGCCATATATGAACATGTAAGACTCAAGACATAAATGAGCATAAAAGATTTGAGTAACAGAATACCTCATTCTAGAATAAACAGTATTAATATTTTAAAATATCTCTTATCTTGTGTAAGACCAGATGTGGTGGTGTACACCTGTAATCCCAACACTTGGGAGGCTGAGGCAGGAAGAGTGCTGAAAGTTTGAGGCCAGTCTGGGTTACAAAGTTATTTCAAGGCCACTCTGAATTGCAGAGTGAAACCCTGTCTCAAAAAAGATAGACCAACTGACTCAGTATAAATATCATTAAAATTCTATTTTGGATTTTGAGGAAACTACATTTTAAATTATCCTGAAGTTGGATTAGATGAAAATTGAGAGCTGCTTTTCTTTGCAGTACTGGGATTGAACTCAAGACATTTTGAGTATGCAAGGTAGTAACTACAATTAAGCTATATCCCTTCCCCAGAAGGTGTTGTTTTGTTTTGTTTTGTTTTGTTTGCAGAACTGAGGATTGAACTCGGGACCTTGCACTTGCCAGGCAGGCACTTGTGCCCCTGAGCTATCTCCCCAGCCCCCAGAAGTTTATTTTTTCTTTTAAAGCATATAAACATATGTTTGAAGAGGAAGATACATAGATGTTTCATACCATATATTAAAACATATAAAATTATATTTAAAGATTTCTGATACTTTTCTAGATCAGAGAGATTAGTGGAACAAAATATCTCAAAAACAGACCCCAGCATATTGGGAGCTTAGAATATGACCCGGATGGCATCTCAAATCATCAGGAAAGAGCTAGTTAATAAAGAGCTAGTTGTAAAAAGTTGTTAGCGCTTTGGAAAATTAAAAAAAAAAAACTGCATAATTTGTTACTTTTATGCAAATACATATCAGTGGAATGTCTTCTTGGATTGTCTCTGTGGCTTTAACAATAAATTGTTTTTTTCACATTTTGGAGGCTATATCTCCAGGATCAGAGTGTCAGTAAAGGTTTGTGTGTGCCAAGGCCTCTTTGCCCAGGGTGTGGACACCTGCTTCTCACTGTGCCCTCACAGAGATTTCTTGTTCTGTTCTTACGCAAAGTCCTTGCCCACACCAGTGTCTTCAAGAGTTCTGCCTATTCTTTTTTCCAGCAGATTTTATATTTCTTTTTTTTTTTTAATTTATTTATTTATTTATTTATTTATTTATTTAGTATTATGGCTGGCTCAGCTTGCTCTGGGGCTGGGGCTGGCACAGCATGTGGTGCCGGGGATTGAACCGCAGTCCTTCCAGTTCCTAAGTTTTCCTAAGCAGGTTCTTTAGACCGCTGAACCATCTCACCGGCCCCTATTTCTGTTTTAATACTTAGATCTTTGGTCCACTTCAGTTTTAGTTCAGTGTATGGTAAAAGATATGGTCGCTTTGCTCTTCTACATTTAGAAAGGCAGTTTTTCCAGGACCATTTATTGAAGAAGCTGTCTTTCTTTTAAGGAAGATGGTTGGCAGCTTTATCAAAGATAAGGAGATTGAGTATGTTTTGAGTTGTTCCTGCATCCTCTAATCTGTTCCATTGTTCCTTGGGTCTGTTTACTTTTTTCCAGTACCATGTTAATTTTATCACAATGATTTTGTAGTATAATTTCCAGTCAGGGATTGTGCTGTCCCTTGACTTACCTTTGTTGCCCAGAATTACCTTTGCTATTCTAAGTCTGTTCTGGTTCCAAATTAATTTTAGGATTGTTTTCTCTGATTTTGTAAGATATGCTGTTGGAATTTTGATCAGGATTGCCTTAAATCTGTAAAACAATTTTGGAAGTATGGCCATTTTCACTATATTGGTACGTCCTACCCAAGAGCAGGGGATATCTTTCCATTTTCTGATGTCTTCTTTGATCTCCTTTTTCAGAGCACTATAGTTTTCAATGTAGAGGTCTTTTACTTCCATCCTTAGATTGATTCCTAGGAATTTCATTTTTTGGGTGCCATTGTGAAAGATGTGGATTCCCCAATTTGTCTCTCAGTGAGTTTGTTATTTCTATATAGGAGTGCTAATGTTTTTTTGAGTGTTGATCTTTATCCAGCAATGCTATCAAATTTGGTTATTAAATCTAAAAGTCTTTTGGTGGCACATGAAGGATCTTCTATGTAGAATATCATGTCATCTGCAAATAACAATAATTTAAATTCTTTTCCTTTCTTTATTCTTTTAATTTCTTTCTGCTGTATAATTGCTCTGGCTAATGTTTCCAAAACTGTATCAAGTAGGAATGTTAAAAATGGACATCTAGGAGCTAGAGAGATAGCTCCATGGCACAAGTGCCTGCCTGGCAAGTGCAAGGTTGTGAGTTCGAACCTCTGTCCCACACACAAAAAAAGTGAACATCTCTGTTTTGTTCCTGATTTTAGACTGGAAGCTTTCAGTTTTTGCCATTTATAATGTTTAATGTTGACTGCTGATTTGCGATAGATGGCCTTTACTAGTTTGAAATAAAGACCATCTATTCAGATTTTCTGTAAGATCTTTATCATGAATTGGTGCTGGGGTTTGTCAATGCTTTTTTGTTCTGTATCTTTTGAGATGATCATATGGATTTTGTCCTTGACTCCTTTTTTTTTTTTTTTTTTTTTTTTTTTTTTTTTTTTTTTTTTTTTTTTTTTTTTTTTTGGTGTTCTTGGGACAGGGTCTTACTATGCAGTACAGGCTGGCCTTGAGCTCACTTTTGTAGCCCAGGCTGGTCTCAGACTTACACTGATCCTCCTGCCTCAGCCTCCCAAGTGCTGGGATTACAGGCATGCACCACCACGCCCGGCCTCTTGGCTCTGTTAATATGGTGTATTATATTTATTGACTTGTGTATGTTGAACAATCTCTGCATCCCTAGGAGGAATACTGTTTGGTCATGGTATATGATCTTCTTAATGATTTCTGTTTGCCAGTATCTTATTGAGGACTTTTACATCGATGTTCATGAGAGAGACATTTCTAGTCCTCTTTCTTTGTTGGGTCCTTCACTGGATTTGGTATCAAAGTAATACTTCCTTCCATGAATGGATGTGGGAGCATTGTTTCCTTTTTAATTTTATTAAAGAGTTTGAAGGACCTGCCATATAGCTCAGCAGATTAAAGCACCTGCTTAGATGGATGCAGGGACTAGGGTTGGATCCCGAAAGTGCCATGCTGGCCCCGCCCCTAGGCACACTGAGATGGTGACTGAGACTGGGCATGGTGACACACATTTATAATTGTAGCACTTGGGAGGCCGAAAACAGGAGGACCACTAGGAGTCCGTCTGTGTAGTGAGACCCTGTAAACCCTGTACTAAATACATTAAAAAAAAAAAAGGTTTGAGAAATAATAGTATTAGATCTTCTCTAAATTTCATGTAGAATACAGCAGTGACTGTGAGGGATTGGGATTTTCTTTATTGATAGGTTATTAAGTCTTCAATTTTATTGACTGATACTGGTTTATTTGGAATTTTTATGTCTTATGATTCACTTTTGGTAATTCACTTGTATATGGAAATCTGCCCATTTCTTCTGCATTTTCTTTCTCATTGGAATAAGTTTTAATAATTTTCTAGATTTCTGCAGGAAACATAATTTTCTGGGTACATCAATCTGGGTTGGAGGTTGCTTTCTTTTAGGACTCAAAATATTTCATTCCAACCTCTTCTTGACTTAAGGGTGTGTGTTGAGGAGCCTGCCATGGTTCTGATGGACTTTCCTTTATAGATGATTTGTTTCTTTTCTCTAACAGCTTTTAATAATTCTATTCTTGCATTCAATTTCTGGAATCTTTGCTATTACATGCTTTGGTGTAGTTGTTTGTTTGTTTTAATCATGGATAATTAGAGTTCTATATGCCTGACTTACGTGCATGTCAGATTCTTTTTCCCTACTGGGAAGTTTGCTGCTATGACTTCTGTGAACAGGTTTTCTATGTCATTTGTGCTCTCTCTTGCTTTTTCATTGACTCGATCAATCCTGTTCTCTGAATAATGTAGCAGCTGCTGGGTTGATATTTCATAGTCCCTTGTTATTTTTAAGAAATTTTTCCTGATCCTTAATTGCAATCCTATTTTCTATATCTGAGTGTCTGTCCTCACATTGGCTCAGACTGCTATGTATACTTTCAATGGAATTTTTAATCCGGAAATCAGTTCAGGTCTGTTTCATGGGTTCCATTTGTTTGCTGAGCATTTATGGTTTTCTCCATTTAGCTAAGCTTCTCTATTGCTTTTTCTGTATCTGCTCTAGAGTCACTAACCATGGCTTTCATTATGATCACCATCTCTGTAGTTATCAGAGAAGCACCTTCCTGGCAAGTGCAAGGTCTTGAGTTCAATCCCCAGTACCAAAAAAAAAAAAAAAAAATATTTTTTTCTAGAGCCTCATTTATTTTCATTGTTACTTCCACTGTTATGACTTTAGAGAATCCAAGTATGTGGCTTTTGGGTTGTTCCACCTTATTCCCTCGGCTTGCCTTTGGAGAGCTGAATGTTTACAGTTGCATCTTGTGTAAGGGTCTTCTCATTATCTTTTGTTTAATGCCTGACTTGATGCTTATAAATTGTCTATGGTGAGTAACATTATTGCTAGTATTTAGAATCCTTAGGAAATGACTACTCAGAATTGTCTTGCACATATAGCTGGCTTTGGGTTTTGAGTCTGTTGCAAGTTCCTACCCTTTCAAATAATTAGAGATGATAAGTTGCTTCCTGTTTGGCCCTTCCTCTGGCTCTTTGGCATTGGCCTGTAGTATTTGTTATGACCCTTAGGCAATCTTAGTCTTTGTATATCAGGAATAACAACTGGCTAGAAGAATTATGCCACTTTGGTTAAAGAAGTTCAATCAGCAATAACAATGGCATCAAACACCCTAGAAAATGACAAACTGAGGCAATTATTAATTGGCTTCCTTGAACCCTGTGAACTAGACTTATAACAAAATCTAAAACAAACCAGAAAATTGTATACAATAAATAAACCCTCAAAATGGCAATTTTACCTTTGGGGAAGAAAATTTTAAAAGGATTGGGGAAAACAGAAAAATAGAAGAAGAGAAAGATATTAGAAGCAGGGCTGGTAAAAAAAAAAGAGCATGCAAACTTGGGGAACTGGTGAAGACGGGAGAGAAAGAGAAGAAATAAAAACAAAACAACGAAGACTAGAAATCATGTTCATTCTCATCTAAGAAAAAGAACAGTGAAGAAAAACAAACCAAAAAAAAAAACTAAGAGAAAAAAATACATTCCATTTAGTATGTGTCTCTGCTGCCACTGGTAGATAACATGGGCAGACAGAATCCAGATCTATGTTGATTAAGCCCAGCGAGCCAGCAGTAGCTTTACAGCAAGGTAATGGATAATCCCGGTGAGCCTGTGCCTTTACTTCTGCTGAAGTTGAGGCAGGTTTCTGGCCAGAGACGCTGGAGCCAGACCTGCCCAGCCTGCAACAGTGCATGCACGTCCTGAGGGTCTGAGCACAGCTGGGCATCACTGAGTGGAGCCTGCAGTTGCTCTGAGCTCCAGGTGCATTTGGCCACTCTCCAAGATGGTTACTGGCCAATCGACTCACCAGCCATTGCAATCCACTGCATTCACTGCTTCACTCCCCTTTGGTATTTCTCCATGGAGGCCTCTGGCATTACCAGTAGTCACCATGCATCACAGGTTTGAGCCATTTCTTCCATGCAGTGAGGCCAGGCTCAAGCAGAAAGTACCTCCTGCCAGCTCCTCCTCCTCCACTGAAGTTTGTCTCTTTCCACATGGACTTCAATTCTCACTTCCAATCCCTCCTGGGTCTCAGAGACCCACTTCCCTCCTTTTCCTCATAGTGCTATATTCCAGCATCTGGACACCAAATCTCTTTGGAGAGGCTCTTTCTCTGCTATGTACCACTCTACCATCTTCCCAGAAGAGCAGTAGATCTTTTAATAGTATGAATTTGAAAAATCTTTTCTAATCATATCCTAAAATTCATCTTTCATAAGGTAAAGGTTTTGAGTACATATTTTCAATTCTATGAAATAAAATTCTCCCAATAAAAAATAAGAAAACTATTTGCTAAACATAAAATAAATTTCTTAAAATATAAGGAGACATAAGAAGGAATAAAGAAGAAAAGCTTTTTTTTCCCCAGTTATACAAGCTACATGTAAATAGGAAATTTACAAAGGAAATGTACCAATGCTCAAGAATAGAAAAAGGCATTTTCCTTTGTGAAGAGTATAAGAAGTGTGGCTAAAAACCAGCGCTGACCTGCTGAGCCCTGATGCGCTCCATTCTTGTGCGTTCAGGTGTCCCACTGGCGGCGCAGCAGGGTGTGCAGATGTCTTGCTGTGGCAGGTAGTGATTGGCAGTCTTCCTAAAGGGCAGTCAGTACGCGTCTGTGGTGTGTGCTCTGACCCGGCGCTGCCACTTACAGGAATGTTTCCTAAGGAGGCAATCTCATAGGTAACAGAGGGCTCTAAGAGGTTCACCAAGGCGCTATTCAAAAATGACAAAAAAAAAAAAAAAATTGGTAGTAACCATCCATCAGTAGGCATTGGCCAAGTGTGTTATCAAGGGTTGGTGCGGTCCTGTTCTTGCTTGCAGCTCTGTGTGCTTGGAGGGGGAAAGCACATCACAGAAGAGTGTACAAGTGGGCAGAGCCACGTGTGCAAGGGTGGGTGGGCTATGTGTACCAGCATTAGCAACAAGGGATGGGATTTTGATCATTACTTCCATCTTTCTACTTAAAAAAAAAAAAAAAAATGCTCACACCTGTAGCCCCATCATTCTGGGAAGGTGCAGAAAAAGGTTCACAAATTGAAGCCCAGCCTGGGGAACTTAGTGATTTAATAAGCTCCTATCTCAAAACATAAAATAAAAAGTGCTGGGGATATAGTTTAGCACAAAGGCCCTAGGTTTGTTCCTAATTAGACACACACATACACACAGAGTTCACAAACAAAATTGTTATTATCAGGCAGTTATGCCATTTCAATAATGGTGTTCTTCCCCATGCTCACGTCTGCTGAGGAGCTGCCCTGCCAGTGCTGAGCTCTTCTCCTTCCTCTGTGATGGTCTCTGATCCATCCTGAGTTGTGCATGGCTATCTAGAGGTAAGAGTGTGGTGTGCTGGGAGGACATGGCCATGCGGGGCAGTGAAGAAAGGAGGCGTCGTCTCCGTTCCTTCTGTTCAGATCCTACCAGCACTCTATTAGCCTCAAGCAAACTCACAAACCCATTTTTTAAATTCATTCATTCTTTCTTTCTTTCTTTCTTAATTTGGTTTAGGGTCTCACCATGCAACTCAAACTCACAATGATCCTCCTGTCTCAGCCTCCTCAGCGCTGGGATTATAAGTGTGTGGGATTATAAGTGTGTGCCACCACTCCTGATTTTAGTGGCTGGCTCAGCATAGGGCCAGCACGGCATGCAGTACCGGGGATCGAACCCAGGTCTTTGTGCTTGCCAGGGAGTCGCTTAGACCACCAAAGTATATCTATGTAGACACTCTTCATGTCATATAAAATCTTTGTCTTCTTGTTTTTTAGGCACTGAGAGCTAGACTCCAGAAGTGGCCATATTTTTATGTAATTACATAAAAATCATAACATACATTCAAACTTTAAGTGTAAACTAGTTAGGGATTCTTTGCACTTCCTCAGAGTGGATATCCAGGCCCTGTCTGCGAAGCCAAAGAGAAATATCTGAAAGTTCTTGGGAAAAGCCTTTGGGCATCCAGCTCTGGCTTTTACACATCACTGTTGGAGCCAGAATTTTTCTCATAATTCTTCAAACATCTTTTTTTTTTCTTCAGACATCTTTAATACATGTTTTACCCTTAATTTTTTTTCTAACACTTTCCCTAGGAGTCATAAGCAGTAGTGTGAATTCTTTGAAAAAAGCAAAATGTGTTTCCTTTGGTTTTGTTTTTTCCAGAAGATAAAATACATGGGTGGGCTTATGAAGCCAAGCTAGAACATTCTAAAACCAAAGCCAATAGTCGTTGAGACAGAAGAGTGAGACTTCAAGTCACTGGAGGAAATTGAAGATGAGCAAAATCAGGGAAGCTCTCATGCTCTGACTGGTTATTCATGGTCCACTGAAGAGATTTGGGCAGGTTTAAGTACAGGAGTAACTAAGACAACACTGGCTATAAAGATGGGAAGAGCTGGGTACGGTGGTACACACCACCATCCTCTAGCATGAGGGAGGCTGAGGCAAGAGGCTCCCTGTGAGTGCAAGGCCAGCCTGGGCCACATAGGAAGACCCTGTCTCAAAAGGGAAAACGGTAAACAGAAAGAAAGAGGGAACAATTTTCAAAAGAAAAAGCACAAGTTACATTACGTTCTTGGCACAGCCAGGTGTATCGTAATAGCAGTGCACACAGGTGTGTCTCCTCTGAACCCTGTGTAGCAACCTTCCTTAGTCCAGCTTCTGCTAGTTTCTGATTTAGGTTTAACCTTTTCCTTTGTTGTATCATCCTCCTCTAGAAACACTGTTGGCTATTACATAAACTCACAGAAATTAAGTGATTTTGATGTTGACTTCCTGAGATCATATTTAGAAATGAATCATCACCTTCCAGGGGAAGATGCTCCTCAGTTGTGGAAGTGGGGTCATATAAAAGGAAAGTGGCCTTTGAAATACACCAGAAGGGCCCCTCAGGCCAGGAAGGTTGTGTTTGGGTCAGGGCACCATGGGCATTGTGTTGTCTTGGTCATTTCAGAGAAACATCCCCACTTCTGCTTCCAGGCATCCTTTTCTTCTTGCAGAGGGCAGACAGTGAGTGAGGGAGTAGCAGCCCTCTAGGCAGGCTGGTGTCCACTGCACCATTTGGCTACAGACCAGCAGGTGCCACCTGTCAAAGTGAAAGTCTTGGACATGCTGCCCAGAAGGACACAGCCCCTGGTGCCTAGCACCGTCACTGAGAATGTGCTTCTGAGCCCTATGCTTCTCGTCAAAAGAAGTAAAATGTGCCAGGATCTGGGGCCTTAGGGTGGGGTCCCTGCTGTCTCCATTGTTCACCTTGATTCTGACAGCCTCCATGTGACTCTTTTGATAAACTTGAGGAATGCCCAAGTTATGGCTCTCCTGGTAGAGTACTAGGAAATACCAAAACTGAAAGGTGGTCAGGAAGTCAGGATTTTGGCCAACAAATTGGAAGGGTCTGTCAAGGAGCCATACAGTAACAGCTGTTCTTCTTTGAAAACTCAGTGACATCCTAATCCTAGATTTACCTCCCAGTATGCAATCAACTTTTAATATGGAGGAAAAAGGTCTTTATGGTGATGATAGTGGCTAACCTACAATTGTGGATCTTTGCTCTTACAACTAAAGCGGGGGTTACTGCCTTGTTCTTTTATTCACATCTCCCATCACTGCCTCCTCTGGCTTCCACCTTTAACACCACCTCTTCCAGATGGTGTCATGGCCTAGGACCCACTGAGTGCATAGAAGACCCTCCCTACATAGGCCATTTACCAATGACAGAATTGCGTGTGTTGGTCTAGGATCTGCAAGCCATAGTCTGAAACTGTCTAGAGACTGTCTTAGGGACTGATGTGCTGATCTCAAATACTTTGCAATGTTACAGAAAAGAAATTCACAGCATTTGCTCAGAATTTAGAGGTGAGGAGGGCTATACTTGCCATGCCGTGAGGGTCCAGTGGGGTGACTGTGGCAATCTGATCTTGCAAGAGGCACCATGGCACTGTGCCAGCTGCAGCCCAGCTGTGCTCTTAACTGTGGCCCTGCTTTGTTTTCTGGCCTAGCGGAAAGAACAGCAAAACCAACAAAGATGCTTGTGATTCCAAGTGGTATTGTTCAGTAGACCAACATCACTGAGAAATAGGTACGAATCTCTGTGCTTTGGATGCACAAGATAAGTATGGTGGGTGTCACAGCAAGAGTAGCAATTATGTCATCTGTCTTGTCATGGGATGTGACTATAGTAATTGCAACATTCTTTCCCATCAGTGAAGCTTGTAATTATAGTGCAACTAACAGGATTATGTGCTAACTTAGGCTGTTATAATCACCTCTTTTACTCTGAGATGCAATGGTAAAATTCCACAGTTGTTCCCAGGCTACTGGTTTTTTTCAGTATCTACCATTGTGTGACTCTAACTGAGGCAGGAGACGAGATACTCAGAGCATTTCATCAGAGCATCCTTGAGATACAGCTGGCTTGAGGTTTGCTGAGCAAATATCAGCAGTGAAGAAGTTTCCAATTCCTACCAGAATAAAAATTTTTATCTTCAAAAGCAAATTGCCCAATTTATTTTTTTAAAGTGGCAGATGCTTTATGGGATCTGGTGATGTCTGCAACCTGTGTTTTAAAGGAAGAAAATGTCCAACCACAAAAACCAATCTAGAAAGATAAATCAGTCTACAGCTGGTTAAGAAATCCTCCCACCCAGCCTAGCGAACATTTTTAGGTTAAAGCCCTCATGTCACACAGTGGGTCATGTCTCAGGTGTAAGGCACATGAAAACACATGAAGATGGTCACTGCTCAGATTTTATGTTTATTGACCACATAATGACAAATGCCAATGGTTACCCTGTGCACTTTGGTTATACAGGAATCAAGGGCTTCTGGAGCCTGTCTTTCACAGGAGCTGCTTAAAGTGGAAGACTCTTGATTATTTTGTGGTCAGATGATTTTCACTCCATTAGACACAGTGGAGTGTCCACCTATGTAAGTAGGTCATTGTTTCTAGGATAATTGTCTTAGTCTCTTTTCTGCAGCTATGACAGAATCCCACAGACTGGATAGTTTATAAGAAAAAAATTTTCTTCACCATTCTGAAGGCTGAGAGGTCTACCTGCAGGGGCCTCCACGCTACATCATAGCATGGTAGAAGGACAGGTGATTATGGGTCACAGACAGAAAGAAAAAAATCAGGCAAGTTCTTCCTTTAATTGGGAGCCCACTCCAAGACATCGAACCCATTCTGTTGTCATGGCCTTGACCTCTTTACTAACTGGAAGCCCACATGGCCTATCACCTCTTAAGTGTCCCACTTGTAAGTCATGTTACAATGACAATTAAATGGAAGGTCCTCGGGGCTGGGGAGATAGCTCTGTGGCACAAGTGCTTGCCTGGCAAGCACAAGGTCATGAGTTTGAACCCTGGTCCCACCAAAAAAAAAAAAAAAAAAAAATGGAAGGTCCTCTTGGGAGGGACATTCTCACTGTAGCAGTTATGGATTAGTGATAATTCTGAGTGCATCTGGAAGGTGCATGTACCATGGGTGCAACCCAGGTCTCCACACTTGAACCCAGCCTCGCACACACTACTCGGCCCCAACCCTAGCTTTGCTGTGTATTTGTTCCCGCAGGTCAGGTGTGCACACACACAGGGACACAGAACCCAAAGGAAAATAGTGATGAAAACGCAAGTACAACTATGAGCTGAAATAGCAATGGAAAGAGGGCCTCTAGGAATAACTTGTTTTCTTGAAAGGAAATTTACAGCCTTAAGTGTAGTATCACCTTTGGGAGGCGACAGGAAAACCAGCAGAGGTCTGCTTGGAGACGGTACGGTAGGTGTTTACAGCCCTGTTGTTGGTGTGCTGCATGTTAGGCTAGAAGGAAGAAACAGCACCAATGAGGAGAGGAACAGTGGCCCCACCCGCTCCCCTCCATGGGACTTTCCCCAAAAACCTTTGAGCCCCCTCATACACGTGGCTGTGATATGCTGGTCCACAATGCGGCAGCCCCAGGGAGATGACCTTTCTGGATGGCCCCCGGGATTAAATTGGCTCCATCCAGCCACCATGGTGGTGATAACTGTGTGAATCATGGAGTTGATCAAGAGGAAGGAAGCTGCCACGATCAGTGATCACTCTACAGGCTGCTTCCTGTGTGCGGAAGGTGATTGCCCCCTGTCTCTGCATCTGGGACATCCCAGGACATACTGATTATAATGGTGACATCATTGTTTCTGAGTCTTCTCCTTTATTCTAGAGGTTAAAAAATCTCACCTTTCCCTGCCTTAATTAGCCACGAGGTAAGTACTCAAATACTTCCTGAATGAGATAATGAGGTTGATGGAGAATCCAGGATCAGCTGGAGCATGGCCAGCAGGTGAAATGGATGGGACATGAGAACTAGAACACTAGAGAGGCTGCTGATGAGTGGCTGAGGCAGGAACAGAGGCCAAGCAGGGCTAGGCAGATGGCTTGTCGCCATCGCCGCAGCTCTGCACGAGGACTGAGCAGCAGTGAAGACCCCCCTCCTCAGGGCTCCTAATGGGTGGGTTCAGTGGCCACTCTCCCCTGTTGTGGCCCTGGGGAGACCTGGGAGCTTCTGCATCACTCAGCCTGGTGGAGAGCCAGAGAGCAGGAAGAAGGTAAAGACTAAGACTATGAAGGAGCAGTCGGGTGTTCCACAGTCATGTGCTGAGCATGCAGGCCAAGTTCCTGTTCCTGTGTGTGTCCACCTAGGCTCCCGTCCCTGTGATGTGTCGTGGGTTCCTGCAGGCTTCGTCCTTCTCTGGGCCTCTGCTTTAAAAATGGCTGGCACAAGTGTCTCTGTCAACCACTGCATTGCAAACTTCAAAGCTCCCATTCAACCCAACATTATTTAGAATTTAAAATACTGGCCAGGGTGTTCCTAAAGATAGAACCATACACTATACAAGTAAAACTAAGCTTAGCAATATCTAACACTCCTAAATTTTACTATTGGGAAAAATGAAGTTCAGAGAAGTTGAATTTCTAGCCCAAGCTCACACAGCTAGCTGGAGGGTGGAGGCAGAGCAAGGAGCCTAATGTTCATTGGTGCCTCTTTCTCTATTCCACACACTCAAATGTAGACAAAGTCAAGATTCATATCAATCATCTACTCAACTTCTGGTTGATTTATCTGATGAGAAAAACTTCATTTCATGTCTCTGCTAGAATGAATGGTAGGACTTGTGAGTCTGCGTTTGCAATCAGAAGAATCTCTCTAAAATTTTGGAAGATAAAGCAGAAGGGAATGGGTGTGGCCTGCCTGGATGGAGCCTAGAGACATTTTCCCATGCACTCATGGAGTGGCTTTGTCTTTCTGGAGAAGACACTGATGCTGCTCTGACTCACCCTCCGGACAGCCCAGCAGGCGGCTGAGCTGGTGCACAGGCCTTTCATCCATGCGGGCAGTGAGCAAGCAGGTCAAGCTGGCAATGCCATCTCCCCTCAGTGAGTGCATCTCTGTGCTGCCACCTCCACCTAGCTCTTCCTCTGGACTGGAGCTGGGGATAGTTTGATGCACAGTTGTCCCATGTTAAAAGTCTAGACAGAAAATGGGGAGGGTGCTTTCTGGTCCTGAGCAGCTTCTACATAGGGGAGGGCCACCCAAAGTTAAAAGGTGTATGCTTAATGTGGCACACAGTGCAGCAGTGGACAGCAATAAAGAAAAGAAAATTGTGTTGTGGCAGGAAAATGGGCAGACCTAGAGCATCGTGGTTAGTGACATAAGCCCGACGCAAAAAGACAAGTTTCGTATGTTTTATTTATAAAGTACTATTAGGGAAGTATAATCTCCCCAGTGTAAGAACACAAAAGAAGAAATAAAAATGGAAAGGCATAACAGCTGAATGGAAATCAAGAACTTAAGGGTTAAACAATGAAGACACAACAAGCAGAAAAGTTAGGAAACTTGGCAGCGGAAAAACCATATACTTACATACACAGGATGAATTAGACAATGGTCCTAAGAATCTCCAACAGGTTTTTGACACTCAGAGTAGCAATGTGTAAGACTAAAATCATGCTTGGAATGCCTGTCATTCTGGTCTTTTAGATGTGTGCTGCTTCTAATGTACTTTCAATTACTGCTATACTCTCTTAAGTAAATGTTAGTTTGTTTTAAAAGAAAACAAAAAAGGATAATTAAAGAGAAAATGAGACAAGGATAAATGCCATAGGATTGACAGGCTACAATTTTGTATATGCTTAGATTTCTAAATTTCTGTGTAAAAAAGTGTAACAGTTTTTTTAATCACATTCTATAGGGATTTATTAGAATATCAATGATTGATGGAAATTACCGGTTCTATGTTAAGTCTAAGGCATTTAATATTTAGAAAGACAGTGATGATAAGCTCAAGTACCTCTGTTACAGAATAATAGTGTCACTAAGCTTCTCTTCTGGAAGGTTAAGAACCTAAGTTTGCAGACCAAAAATTAGAGAAAAAGAAGGGCTACAAGGATAGCTAATATTTTGGCCCTAGCCCTTCAAGGTCAGTGAGGACTCAGGACCTAAGAGAACCTGTACTGTAACATCCTGTAACTCAGTGGTTTCCCAAACTTTTGTTCAAGGAGATTATGGGGCCACAGAGGAAAGGGATCAATGATGTGTAGTGTGCATAGGAGAGTCACCTAGAGAGAAAACATTCTCTTAGGCTTTCACAGAGAACAAACTGGTCAAGCAATGGCCGTAACTCATCTAAATGTTTGGCACTGATAAAAGTTCTACAAAATGCTGTACATGGGGTTGGGGAGATAGCTCCATGGCACAAGTGCCTGCCTGACAAGTGCTGGGTTGTGAGTTTGAACCCTGATCCTGAAAAAAAAAAAAAAAAAAAAAATGCTGTACATGGTTTCGAGGTAAATCCTCAGAGGATCTGACTGACCTTGTCAGATAAAAAAAAATTTAGGGGCCGGCGAGATGGTTCAGTGGTCTAAAGCGCCTGCTTAGGAAAGTGCAGGCAACTGCAGGGACTGCGATTCGATCCCCAGCACCACATGCTGTGCCAGCCCCACCACCAGGGCAGGCTGGGCCAGCCGCAAAATAAATAAAGAAGCAAACAAACACAACAAGCAAACAAGTAAAAAATAAATAAATTAAAAAAAAATTTATATGTTTTGTTATATAGGTTTGCTTTAATTTGAACTTAACTACCCAGCAGAAAAGTTTAACCAGGAGGCATAAAAAGTAAAGCCATATTAATATGCGAGCTGTGAAAGACTCAAGTCAGCAGCTTCTGACACTGCCAGTTCTGCCAATTTTTAAGCCACTACTAATATGGAATATTGAACTATACGTACAACTACTTTCTCTTAGTTCAATGAGAAGAAATATTTGTACCAATAGTGTTTAGAAAAGTTATGTCTGCATCTTGTACTCTGAACAACTATGAAGACAACAGTATGCATTGTACCAATTATTGTAGCTGTCCTACTAACATGTTTTGAAACTATCTCAGTGTTATTATTAAAAGTAATTTAAAAAAGAAAATAATACTATTAGGGGAGAGGAAGGAGATCAGGGAAAGGAGGAGAGAAGGGCACAGGAGGCGACAGGAGTGACAGAGAGGGTCAAAGTACGTTATATGCATGTACAAGTCTGTCAGAATAAAACCCATTCATCCGTAGAACTAATATGCACTAATAAGAGAAGAAAAATACATATTCTTATAAAGAAGCTAGATGTATGTTATACTGAGAACAAACTTTCTTGGTTTGGTCATGATAATGGACTATAGTAAGACAACTAATAATAATGATACAAATACAGTCACACTGATTTGGCTAGGAATGGTCTTCTACTGCTGTTTCAGAAACAGCTTAGTGGAACCAGTGTGAGACTCTGCCTGGTCCCTGTACTCGACTTTTGTGCCAGTTCCTCTACCCCCTCTGGGTGACCTACTATCTCAGAGCAACATGTGCCAGGCATCATGTCCTGGGCTTGCACCAGCTCTTTGCAGCCTGAGCATAGCTATTTTGTGGGCCATCCTGGGCCTGTCACCTCTGGCCTGTCCTGGCCCTGTCATTGTCCTCCTGGGCCCTCACTGGATGTACTCTGTGAGCAGGCCTCTACTGGAACCTTTGCTGTATCCCTGCAGGTGTCCCAGGCAGCGGCAGACCTCCTGGCATACTGTGAAGCCCATGTGCGGGAGGACCCCCTCATCATCCCAGTGCCCGCATCAGAGAACCCCTTCCGGGAGAAGAAGTTCTTCTGCACCATCCTCTGAGGCCTTCGGTGATGGACCACCTCCTTTGCTGTAGAAACCCCCTGTGAAGACAGTGCATGCTCTTACACTAGAGAGCCGCCATGGCTGGGCTCAATTCATTTTTTTCATTGTATTTGTCATGCCATTGAATTCTTTTCATTTTTATGTTATTTTCATTCATAGCAAAGAAAATAGACGTTTTTGTAGCCAAATAACGAATGCGTCATGTAAAACCATGGGTTTAAGAGTTTACAATTTTTTAAACATCACTTCTCCAGTTTAAACACATCAAGTTAATCAGTGCCAGTGGATAATTTATTGAAATGAAAAATTGTACTCAAGTCTCATTGACGGCAATTCTGTGTCCAGTGACAGTTTGGGGCCCAGTCCAAATGTGTAGATAAGGTTCCCTCCAGCAGCTCTGGGAGTCCCCATATGTGATGTTTGCATCACCCTGTGAAAAATGAGTAACTTGCAGGGTGGAAACAGCACAAAATCCTTTGGGGCTCCGGCAGGGTGGCCCCTACCCTCTAGGGACAGACTAGAGTGTCATAGCTCAAGGTGTGCTGTCCCCTGGTATGAGTATTGACATATTTAAGCCTCCGACTATAAGTGCATGAGTGTAGATCTGTTTTGCGGGGAGGAGATAAGGCACGGGACCTTGCTACGGTTTGCCCAAGCTTGTGTAGAATAAGGAGAGCAGGGTGTTGGTGCAGGCAGTCTGCAGAGCCCTTCCTGGACTGTGGAGCTGGGGCACCTTCTAGCACCTGTCTGCAGGTGAGCTACACCTGCAGACAGTCTTGACTACACATTGGGAAGCCAGCATGTTGGTGACAGTGGGCCACAGCTGCTCAGTAGCACACTTCTCTGCCTACCTTCGCCAGGAGGGAACTTGATGAGCCCATTTGCCGACAATCTCTAAATGTCCCAGGGAAGAGCTAGACCTACCGTTCGCTCTTGTATTCCTAGATGTTTGCATTTCTGCTAGACTGCCCTCCTGCCACCTCGATGAAGTCACAGCACAGAAGGCTCTGTGTCTAAGTTCGTTCTATTGCATCTGCTCAGAAACTGCCTCTGCCCCAGCTCTGCCAGAGGGTTGCTGCATCCTGCTGCACAAGCTATTGGGTGCCAGAGCTGTTCCAACCTGCAAACTGGAAACAATAGTAATTACTCCTGCATTTCTTTCTGGAAGGAAATTGAGGGAAGCTCTGATTATCATTTAAAGCAAACACATGTACTAAATGCCAAGCTATAGTATTGGGAAGAATGTATAGCTTCAAAGATAGCAGTGCTTCATTTGGGGTGAAGAATATAAACTTGCCTATGAAGAGGCAAATATAATTTTGAGATCAGTTAACAACTTGCTGGTCAGACAGATACTTTTACACATTGCCATGCCTAGCTGTTTTTGTTGGAAGCATCTTCAGTTTTATGGGTGCTCACTGATGAGACCCAGCACAGTAAGAGCTGGACACTGCATGAACGGATACAACTTCCAGTCCTCCTGTGATTTGGGTTGTGACCAGGATATCCTAATTCTGTGATCTACATTATTGTCACTAACCTGCTAATACAAAGCACAGTCCACGAAAGCATGAGGCATCTGTTGCAGGTCATTTCCACCTTGCCTCAAGTTTAGGGGCCTGGCCTGTGGGATATGTGTTCCCCTGATCAGTAAGGTCTCATGCAGTGAACCCATCTCCCTCATGGGCTGCCTGCCTTGAACAGGTGTTATTTTGTGTTTTCCTCTTGGGGTTCATGATCTGCCTGTCCTGCTAGGGGATGATACTCATATAATGCATTTAGTGAAATATAGTACTTGCCTCCCACTGTGGAAGCTGAAGTAGGGAGGCGTTACTGTTCTCAGACACCTCCTTTCCAGCTTGATTCCTTAGACAAGTGGTCAGGGATCCAGGCAGACTACTCGGACTTCCTGCTTGGTGCCATGAGTCTGGAGCAGGTAACACAGAAATGAAGGGTTCTGTTTCATAGAAATCACAGTGGCCCAGGTGGCATTGTCTGGCAGGTGAGGTTCTAAAGCTGGTGGGCCAAGGGAAGGGTATCTAGGGATAGGATGGCAGGGCTCTTTGAAAACCATCCTGGCCCCCTGAGCAAGCTTCCCCATCATGTCTCCCCATAGCTTCCTTTTAGCTTTCTGTTGATGCTGTGGCTGCCAAGCTCTACCAAGTAAATTCTTTATGCTTCCATGAAATTGCCTGCATTGAACGTAGGTACCATATGACCTAATGTTTCCACCCTAGGTGTGGACCCTACAAAAGTGTGCCCATGCAGTTCACCAAAAGAAACATGCAAGAGTGTTCATAGCTGCAGTGTTCCTAACAACCCTAACCTATGAAGTACCCACATGTCTACAAGGATAGTCACAGGAGGAATCCCATACAGCTATGGCGATGAATAGTCTGCACATCCCCCACAATAGAGCACACAGTGAGAGATGAGGCCCCTAGGGACCCAGGTTACTTCTAAGGGGACAGTAACACAGTGGAAGCCTGGTACAGTTTCTAGAATGTCCCATTCCTTAATCCAGTTGCCTGTCATCCAATGTGTTTAGATTGTGACAATTCTTTCAGCTGTATGTTTTCAGTTTGGGTGCTCCTCTGTATGTTGTACTTCAATAAAAAGATGAGTTTTGTGCCTACCACTCCTGAATCCTACGGTTGCCTATTTTTTTCTTTTTTGGCATTTTGCTTGACTTTTGACCCTTCACAGATACCATCATCAACATGACATTGATCATAATATTAGAGCACTTGAAGAGAGTGCTTGGAACACTTTAGATGACAAAATACATGGAGTCCACAGCTGTCGGAATGGAGAGCAGGCTGCAGGGGCCTCCTGTGGGTAGGATATGGGAGTGTCGTGCTGTGGGATTTGGGGGGAACTGAGGAACCCTGCTGAGACTTTACACTGGATGATTGGGATGACATCTGTGGCTTCCTGCCTTCTGATCATCACTGGACAGGGTCCAAGGAGGTCACCCAAAGGAAAAATGGGGACCTCAACTCTCTTGACCCCAAGGAACAGGATTGCTGACTCTTGTCACAGAAAACATTCCAGTACATATCAATAAAAGACATAGGTCTATTAGGCAAAATCAAAGCAGTCCACATGCAAGCACACAGGCACTTGGTGAGATGCATTATGTTCTGCAGCTGATACATTTATGTGGTGCTGGGATGTCCTCAGGATGGATGGTGCAGGATGTGTATTCCTTGGGTTATTTATCACCTACCTGGTGATAAATACAGACCAGCTGTGAGCGGGCTGAGTTAACATGCAAACTGTTGGCTTATGTTTGAAGTCTAGAAATGTGATACCCAGGGGCTGAGGAGATAGCTCCTTGGCACAAGTGCCTGCCTGGCAAGTGCAAAGTTGAGTTTAAACCCCAGTTCTGCAAAAAAAAAAAAAAAAAAAAGAAATGTGATCCCAGTAATAGAGTTGTTCCCTTACAGATGGAAGTCTAGGTTTTGTAGCCTTAGGATTAGAAGAAAACCATGGGCCTAATTTTCAAGATTCTGTAGGAATAAGAAGGCTGGAAGGAAAACAGGCCAAGGGGTGGAACACGCATTGCAGCTTAGGTGACCGACAGTGTCTTGATGCAATTATGAAATTACCACTTCCTTTTCTCCTCTCTCCCTATCACATCCAGCCTCAGGCTGAGTGACATTGGGCAGGAAGAGCAAGCGAGACACAACAGCTTCTCTCTGTGCCCTCCCTGGGTTCAGCCCACGTCTCCTTGCTGTGTGTCCAGCTCTCAGGCTCCTTTCCCACTCACAGTTCCATGTGGCCCTGCCATACTTGCATTTCTACCATGTTCCTTCATGGGATGATCACAGTAGCTTCGCACTGGGACCCTGCAATATAAGCGCAGAGGTCTGGCTTTGATTCTGAGCTCCAGCTTTGCTGAACACCACCAGGAAGCTGGTGGCAACCACCCTCCATGGAGGTGTGCTGGGAGCAGAGCAAAGGGCAGAGGGCCTTTGTTCTGGGGACTGTGCAAGTCTGAGATGAAATAAAGATAACAACTGATGTTTTACCCTGAGATGAATATGGACAATAGATTAGACAGGAGCTGTTTGCACTTCCACCTGCTCAGCTCTTCAGATAGCAAGAAGGTACTAGATGAGGACAGGTTTCTTTGTGATACTGAGGATTGAGCCCAGAGCCTTTGTAGAAAGCTGCATCCTGGCCCTTTATTTTTTACTGTGTGCCAGTGTCTTGCTAAGTCACCAGGTTGCCCGGGATGGGCTCAAACTTTCCATGTTCCTGCCTCAGCCTCATGGAGTACTGGGATTACCACTCCAGCCAGTGGGTAGATTTTAGGAAGTAACAGAAGGAAATTCCCTGCCCCATGTCTGGGCGCCATCACCCCCTCCCCAGAACCTGGGCCCAGAGCACCAGCATAGAGGATCAGCTGGTATCTTCCCAGTTCTCCTGCTTCTGAAGATCAGTGTGGATGAGCAGGGATGGCTCCCTCTGGCCATAACCTAGTGATTCTATTTGGTTTCTCATCAAATTCCTACACTTGATTCTGCTGCAACAAACATAATTTGCATACCTGTAACACTTTCAAACTAAACTATGGGGATTAACCATATGCTGGTGGTGTTCTGACCACTTCGCTTCAGATGTTTTAGGGATCTCGGGCAGCTCCAAGGCCCTGTGTGCTCTGCCCTCTGCTTCTCCAGTGTGTCCCTCAGCGCCCTGTGTTCATCCATGCTGCCATTATTCAAACTTGCCTCATTTGCCATCTTCCCTGCGGCAGCAGGGACTTTGCATCTGCCGGATCTGCTGCCATTCCCTGCCGGGTCTACTCATTTTACAGGCCTTGACTCAAGTTGTTAGTGAAGGCTCACGTGTTCTATAGCCTCTTTGACGAGGCCAATCTATTTCGAGGCCTACACCATGAGGCTTGTATTGCTGCTGTCATTTTACATTTTTATTGTGATTACCTAGTGGGGAGCATCTCCCTCACTGTGCTGCAATCACCAGGAGAAAAGGTGCCCTGGCTCAGCTTGTCATTGCATCCCTAGCACTGCTGAGTGCAGTCCACCACCACCACTATACTGCCTGTTGTTACATCTGGGGGTGTAAGAGCCAGAAGGCCCTCATCACTTCCACTGCCCCATCAAAAAGAAAAAAGCTGCTAGGCAGCCAGGAAGCCACTGTTGGCTTTGTAGCTTTGTTGTGCTTTGTTGCAACTTGAAAGCCATAGATCATCAGGGGGCTATAACTTCCCCCTCCGGCTGTGTGACTGGGCACTAGTTTAATTGTGGTAATTAAGGCCAAAGGAGGGCTGCCTCAGGGTAAGTGAAAGAATAGCTTGAAAAGGAAAGAAGCATCCCACTGGGCATCATAAAGGTAACATTAGTGAATTTTGCTCCTGCCTAATGCCCATTATGTGGAGTAGGGGGTACTGAAGCGTTTCGTCAAAGTGAGAGACCTGTTATTTACTGTGGCCAGGTGTGTGAATGAGTGTTCATTCCCTGATTTTTCTGTCCAAATTATTTGGTAAAGTCTGTATCATTTCATTGTAGTTTTTTAAACTCTTTTTTATTATATTTTACTTCGTTTTTGCTTTTAGGTTAAATAAGACTTCATTCAACTCAATTTTAAGCATAAACCGCTCCCTGGGGCAGAAGAAAGGAAGCCATTGTCCTGTATAAATTCAAGGCTTCTAGCTGCTGCCTCATCTAATCATTGGTTACAGCCCTTTGTGGTGGTACACATTTATAATCTCAGGGAGGGGATTACGTGGGAGGGGATGCATGCCGGGAGGCTGAAGCAGGATTACAAATTCAAACCCAACCTGAGCAACTTAGTGGTTTTGGAAGACTGTCTCGAAAGAAAGAAAGAAAGAAAGAAAGAAAGAGAAAGAAAGAAAGAAAGTGGGGAGGGGGCTGGGGATATAGCTCAGTTGGAAGGACCTGCATTCAATCCCCAGTACACAGAGACAGAGCATCATTGGTTGCTTTGCTTAGTCTCAGTTCTTACTGATCTATTTGGAAGCGCACATTATGCTTTAGTTATAATTACGCAGAAACAAGGACATGCAAAAGGAAACAAGACACCCTGCTTGGTGGGCAAATAATGACTGAGCAAGGAGACACTTGGGAGACCAAAAAAACAGAATGAGGGAGGATCTGGGTGTCAGAGTGGAGAGAGACTCAGGCTGAAGTCCTGCCCTGCCATCTTCTAGCTTTGTCACTGCTCAAAGCTTCCTCTTGTAGAATCACAGGGACCAAGACAGCTCACTCCTGCCAGGCAAGCACTTATTCTACTGAGCTATTTCCCCGGCCCTGGAAAACTATAATTTAAAATTGTATCTTTATGGGGGGAAAATGCAGCTTCACTACAGGGAAAGCTCAGTCTTCTTACTTAGAAAAGTATCCTTTCAATTTCAAGAAGTTTCTGCCCTTTTCCTTGTGCAATCATAAATGGTTCTCTTTGTGAGGAAGACACTTGCCCTGTCAACCTCTCTGCTTTCTTCTTTTCCCTCTTGCCTTCCATGATGAGATTCTTCTTTCTCTGGCTCCTCATCCTTGTCATAGTCCTCTCCTGCTCCTCACTCTCCTTTTGTGGGTCAGATATTTCAAGTTCCTTGTAGGACATGGAATGGGCTGGGGTTCCTCTCCCCCTGCAGCAGGAGTCAAAGAGGACCTGCTAGGACCTGTGTATAGGCTGGGGCAGCTGCCAGCAGGGTCCCAACCTCAGCATTGCCTTCTCCAGCAGTTGGTCAGAGTAGAGTCATTTTCTCTTCTGGAGAACTCACTGCAAAATCATTCCTAATGGTTTGAAAGACATAATAAGCCTATGAATCCGGCTCTGGGCCTGTGCTTAGCACTGGTGAGTCACCTTTTGTCCCGCTGACCTTTGTCCTCAAGGAAGCAATATTAATAGGCACTAGGCCAGGAATATAGTGCGACATCACAGCACCTGCCTGGCAAGCATAGCATAAGGTCCTGAGTTCAATTCCTGGTTAAAAATTATATATATATATATATATATATATATATATATATATATATATATTTCAACATGGACAAGTGGTTTACCTTCTAACCCAGCTCACCAAATGGGTATCCTGACAGACAGTGGGCATACACCTCCTAGAATAGTCATTTTGAGAATACCCATGATCACAATGAAAAGCCCCAAGCCTAGACCATAATGAGCCTTTCCCACGGGGCTCTATTTTGAGTATTTGTAAATTCTGCCTAATGAACCTTTTTATGCCTCTCACTCACCCATAAGTCAGTGAAGCTACAACCTACCCCATAGGCATGATGAATTGAGAACTGAGGTCCCTATCTCTTCTTTGGGAGTCTCCATAAGATCCCAAGAACGCATCCTGATCAGTAGTAGGTGAGGATCAACCCTGTACTTATAAGTTTGAAAACTTCACAATTGCTGTTTGCAGGGACAGTGATTATAATGTTTTGTTTTCTTTTGTTTTTTTGCAGGACCAGGGTTCAAACTCACGACCTTGCACTTGCCAGGCAGGTACTTGTGCCATGGAACTATCTCCCCAGCCCCAATTATAGTAGTTTGATCAAAGTGTTTGACACCTCTATGAGGGAACCACGGTATTCACCCAAAGGAGCCGACCACTGCCTGCCTCTGCAGAGTGGCACCTGCTGTCTGTTTGCGGTGAGCTGACTTTCCACCTGTCCCCTTTAGTCCTCACTCTGACAAATTTTGAATCCATGCTGCCTCAAAAAACGGCAGGTTGGGCCCCTTGCTACCATGCCAGACCCTGTGGAACCTAGAAGGGCAGGGAGTGAAGGGTGGTGCCCTGCTCTGCTGCTGTCCCACCTGATGCTGGTGGATGGGGCTCTAGGCAGCATCCAGGTCCTGGCAGGAATACTTGGAGGGCCGGGCTGCCTTGGCCACTTCAGCCTCTTGTAAACAAATTACCTTGGCCTGGGTGGCTTATAAACAGCAAGCAAGCAAATGTGGATTTCTCCCATTTCTAGAGGCCGGAACCCCAAGATCAGGTGCCTGTGCAGTTGGGCTCTGGTGAGGCCCCCTGTTCCCACTGCATCTAGTGGGGAACAGAGAGAAGCAGACCTTCTCCAGACCCTTCCATAGGGGACACCAAACCCACTTGATGCTAATCACCTCCCCAAGACCCACCTCTCACTCCCATCACTCCAGGGGATAGAGGCTCCACATATGCCTTTGGGGGACACAGACACTTCATCCCTCCAGGAGTTCAATGGTGTACAGGCACAAAGCATTTGCTTAGTTATTGTTATGAGCTAAATTCTGTCCTCTCCCAATTCACATACTAATGTTCTAACCCTTAGTATCTCATAATATGACTACTGTGGTCTGGGCATGGAGCTGCATGCTGTAATCCCAGGATGCAGGAGGCAGAGACAGGAGAACTGCTGCAAATTCAAAGCCAGCCTGGCTATATAATGGACTCAAGACCAGCCTAAACCACATAGCAAGATCCCATTAAAAAAAAAAAAAAGTACCCTGAGCTGAGTGCGTAACACAGTGGTAGAGTACATGCTTACCTTGCAGAAGGCCCTGGGGTCAGTGCCAAGAAGCATGCAAGAGGGAGGGAAGGAAGAAAGGCAGAAAGAAAGAAGGAAGGAAATGAGGATAGGAAAAAAAGGCTTTTAGAGAGATGGTTAATTTAAAATGAGTCAAATGCATGGAGCATTCTCCTGTCTGTTGTCCTTATTTGAAGCAAAGATTAGGCCACTGACCCACACAGAAGGATGACCATGTGACAACACAGAAAAGTCACCATCTATAGGCCAAGGAGTGGGCTCAGAATGAACAAACCCCACTGGCACCTTCATCTTATACTTCCAGTCTAGAGAGAAACAGGATTTTGCTATGAGGACCCTGGCAAGCTAACAAAACCATCACATCTTCACGCTTATCTGGCACCAGGCCATCCTCTAAGCACTTCATATCCTCCAGACAACCTGTGCGCCTGGAACTAAGCCTATTGTGGAGATGGGGAGATAAGATCAGGCACAGGAGAGCAAGTGGTTGCATTGGCACACAAGCAGTGACAGGCAAAGCTGGCACACGGCAGTCTCATGCCAGACCATGGCTGCCAAACACCAGGGTTCAAACAGAAAGAGGGAGTGCTGATCGGGAAGCTGCAGGTGTTTGGTGCATTATGGAGTGGGATGCTGAAGGATCTGGCAGGTTGGCAGCCATCCAGGGGCAGGGGTCTTGGAAACAATCACCACTGGACAGGGTCAGCCAGGGTCAGGGAGAGCCAGAATGCATCAGAAAGGCATTCGGGATGGAGACCACTATAGAAGACTAGCCCCACTAACTGGCCACACAGTGGGCCAGAGAGCACCATCCTGGACCTTCAGGGCAGAAGCCACATGAAAACAGGAGGTGGGCTGTGGTCAGAGCATAGCACATCCTCAGCCAGGTGACAGCCACTGCTTCCCAAATGGCCTCACTGAAAAGAGGAGTAACGAAACTCTCCCCGTGTGGCCATAGCTACTTGAACATAGATTGGAACAGTCTGCAGGGGACTCTGGAAACTCCGTTCCAGAGGCCTGATGAAACTGGAAGGAAAGTAGGGAAGCCTTTCACCAAGAGGCAGGCTTGCATCTTTTGGGGGTGTCCTCCATGTGAGAAGCAGGCAGCACCCATTCTAATAAAGTATCCTGAGCCTTGTCCCTGAGGTCAGACCCAATAGAGAAAGGTTTGCTGCAGCAACTGAAGAACTCCCAGAGGCCAACAGAGCATCCGTCTGTCAGCAGAGGCTACAGCAACCACTGCGTGCCCCCTCCTCCATGCAGGACACAGGTTACCAGGTCCTTCAGGCCCAAATCTTCAATGGTGGTGTTATGGTTTATGTTTAGTTGTCCCCCCAAATCCTCATGCAATCATGGGGCGGGGACTTCTAGAGTTTGAGACTTGAATCATGGTCCACTGGGATTATATGTTTTAGTACTGTTGGGGTAATTGGTCTGAGTATGGCTGGGATTATTGTGTGGCCTAAGGTGGATAGGCCAAGGCAGAGTCTGAATGTAATATGAAGAGAGACAGAGAGACAGACGGTGGCTATTGCTCTCTGGAGCCCTGGTTGGTCAGTTCCCTCTGTCAAGATTGTTGCTGTTCCACTGCCATGAACTGGATGCTCTCTGCCCTGTTCCACTCAGCCTTGGGCCAGCCAAATATGAACTGAAACCTCCAGTAATTGCGAGCTAAATAAACCTTTCCTTCTTTCATTTCGAGTGTCAGGTATTTGTCCCAGCAACAAGTAAAAGATAACTAAGACAGTTGGTATTTTGTATGAGTCATCCAAGCACCTACTGATTGATGCTGAAGCTTGTGAGCCTTTTTTTGTGTGACCCTTTAAAGAGGTGAACTCCTAAGCATCCTGACGGAAGAGTTCTCCAGGATTAAGTCAGTCACCCCAGCTACAGGTCTATGATGCCTGTGTGTCAGTTTCATAACTGACACCTTCACTTCCTGTTGTTTAAACTCTGAAAACCTTCCTTGAGGCTAAATAAAGCCACACAAAGGAGTAGAAAGTAAACAAATTCATGTAAGAGCACACTGGTTGGTTTGTTTGTTTTTTATCTTTTTGAGACAGGGTCTCACTATGCAGTTCAGGCTGGCCTTGAGCTCACTTTTGTAGCCCAGGCTGGTTTTGAACTCTCACTGATCCTCCTGCCTCAGCCTCCCAAGTACTGGGATTACAGGCAGGCGACACCACGCCCGACGTAAGAGCACATTGGGCTTAAACCCTACCCTGTATTTCCTTTTAAATACACATAACTGAGTAATTTGTTTGTGATCATGTTGAGTTGTATATTTATATTAGACACTGTATTTTTAGCACGCACATTCCAGCAATATATTACCAAGAGTTTATTTGCTCACCAAAGTCTTTATTAACTTGAATATAATTAATGTGAATTTTTGGCACATGTTTTACTTCAATATAGCTATTTATATTTTTAGAACATATTTGTTTCCTGAATCACCAGATGCTGTAATACACTATTTTTATAGTCTTAGGCTTAATTGGGAGAAGAAAAATAGGAATTTCAAAGAAGAAATTCTCTCTAAACATCCAGCCAGATGAAATATGCACCAAGAAAGTACTCAGTCCTGGATTTATAATAATTCTAATGTTATGCTGTGTGTCATCACTGTCCACCTCAAACGTTATTAAAACCACACATTTCCTCTCCATTCTGAGCGTTTTAAGACCCTAACCAACTGAGTGATTTTTAAAATTTGTATTATGAATGCATAGGCTAGCGCTGGCTAGCCTTGTGTCTGGAGTCACAACAGAAAAGGACACACAAAGCAGCAAGGGACCAGACAATGGAAAACCAGAGAGAGGCGCCAGAGCAGCCCGCAGCCCCCAAGCTCTCGCCACGCCCAGC